>PVKA01001516.1:0-96558 GCA_004027165.1 Ctenomys sociabilis
TTTTTTTTTTTTTTTTTTTTTTTTTTTTTTTTTTTTTTTTTTTTTTTTTTTTTTTTTTTTTTTTTTTTTTTTTTTTTTTTGTCTTTTTGAGACAGGGTCTCACTATGCAGTTCAGGCTGGCCTTAAGCTCACTTTGTAGCTCAGGCTGGTCTCGAACTCACAACAATCCTCCTGCCTCAGCCTCCTGAGTGCTGGGATTGCAGGCCTGCGCCACCATGCCCGGCTGATAATGGTTTTTAGATTTTTCATGTCCATTAAAATTTGTCTTCTATAGTTGGGTGCTCCCATATTTGATGCATATATATTTATGACTGTTATCTCTTTCTCTTGAACTTTTCTCCTAACCAATTTATAGTGACCTTCTTTATCTCATTTGATCTTTTTTGAAGTTCAGATTGTTTGCGAACTGGATAGAACGCAGGCCCTGCTTTTTTCTGAGGTCCTAAAGCATGAAGTATTGTTTTCCATCCTTTTATTTTCAGCCTATAAATTTCTTTATGGGTTAAATGCTTTTTTCTCATATACAGCATATTGATGGATTTTCTTTCTTAATCCACTCTGCCAGTCTATTTCTTTTAATTGATGAATTGGGTCCACCTGCATGAATGGTTTTGATATGTATTGATTCATGTTTGTCATGCTATTTTCTGTTGTTCATTCCCTACTTCTCTCCTGTGAATAATTTGGCTTGTTTTGTAGGTTGTTTCCGTTGTCATTCTTGGAACTGTGGTCATTTTGATCCCTTTCTAGGACATCTTTTAGTACTCAGTATAGAGTTGGTTTGAATTTCTTTAGCTGTTTTTTGTCATGGAAGTATTTTACCTCCCCATTATACTTGAGAGTTTTCCAGAATATATCAGTCTGGGTTGGAATTTATTCTCTTGTAGCACTTGAAATACGTTGCTCTAGGCTCTTCTAGATTTGATGCTTAGTGAAGAGATATGTGCTGTTATTCTGATGGGTTTTCGTTTAAATGTGATCTGTTTTTGTTTCTCTAGTGGCTTTTAGTATGCTGTTCTTGTGCTGAATTTGTGGGATCTTGATTATTATATGTCTGCATGTAGTTTTAATTGGGTTAATATTATTTGGAATTCTATATGCCTCTCTTATTGGAATGCTTCTGCCCATTTTCTTTTAATGTCATTTGTGTTGGCTCCTTCTTTCTCATTGATGCCTATTCATCTTATGTTGTTCATCTTTGCATCATCTTGCAGTTGTTCAATTATTATATCCTAGATACTAGTTATTTTTAAGAGATCTTTCCTTAGCTTTTCACTAGCTATAATAGTATCTTTAAGGTCTGAAATTCTACCTCCACTTTCATTCTAACAGTTTTTCCTACTTTTACTTAAATATTTATTTATTTATTTTTATTTATTTATTTGCAGAGACAGGGATTGAACTTTGGCTCTTGCACTTGTCAGGCAAGTACTTATTCTACTGAGCTATCTTCCTGGCCCAGTTTTGCCTACTTTTAACAGAGTTTTTAATTTCTTATATATCCCTTTGAATCTGTTTCATGCATTCTATTTCTTATATTGCTTGTTCAAGGTTTCTATCATTTTTCTATTCTCTATGTATCAGTGTCTTCTTTAGAAATGCTTAGTAATTCTTTCATTGTAGTTATCATTTCTTTTTTATCTGTGGTTATTTCTGTTCTGATTTCCTCTAACCTTTCTGCAGTTGTTTCTTTTCTTCAGTTGCTATTATTGCAGAGATTTCAGGCATGTGGCTTCCAATTTCTTCTATGTTGATGTCTCCTGGGTTTGTTCTAGATGGGCTTAGTGTCTGAAATTCCATTTTGCTTCTTGTGTTTGTCATTTTCTATTGCTGAGAGAACTCTTTATTCTGATTTGTCATACTTTTTGTGTAAGTTTCATAGTAGGTAATTGTATCATTGCAACCAGAACTGCTCTGTAAAGTGTCTGTTCTTTAGGTATCTCTTCTGTGTCAGAGTCTTGTTTTGTATGTGTTCCAATATTTTGCCTCCTTTACTAATTTAGAGTGAGATATTTGTTTCTGTTTGGCTGTGTCCTCCATCCTTTGGTATAGCACTTTGGTGAGGTTATTACCCAAACACCTCCCAATATTATTAACCAAGGGAGAACATGTAGTTAAGGAAATGTAGTAACTCATTTATAGTAGTACAATTATCAATACTAATAATAGCTAGTGAAATTTAGAAATTGATAAACTTTTGTAATTAGTGATTTTGTACTTTAGACCATTGAAGAAACATTATACATATATAAAAAAAGCAGATCTTAAATTGAGAATTTGTATTTAACTTAGTTCCCTTGAGTTCTGTCTGGGCAACTTCCCTTGGTGTACCTGGCGTCTTGCAGGCAAATTAGTTCACCCAATTTTCCTCCTGCCACCTCTGTGCCATGAGGCTCCTTACCTTAGGTCTTGGTCTCAGCTGTGTTCTGCTGGGTCTAGTAGTACACATCAGCTTAGTGGGTCAAACTCACACTCAACCAGTTAAGTCTGGCTGGGTTCTGGCTGCTAGATTGGCAGCTGCTTCCTGCTGGTCCATGCCTAAGTGGACATCTGGCTGGATGCTAAGCTTGCCCCAAAGGCATTTCTCCTTGTGTAAGATCTGGTATTCCTAGAAACATTTATTTGCATGTGTGTGTATGTGTGTATGTGTGTGTCTGTGTGTCTGTGTGTCTGTGTGTCTATGTCTGTGTCTATCTGTCTGTCTGTCTGTCTGTCTGCCTGTCTGTGTGGTAGTGCTATCAAAAGCATTGCAATCTTGTGGATCTAGGCCTTAGAACAGGGCTGAAGAATTTTAGCTGCTTAGACCGCTATAGCCATTTAAGAAGCATCGAGAAGCAAGAAAGAGAAAAAGAAAAAGAAAATCTATACCAGCTCAAATGAGCCATCAATATGTCTATTTGCAGAGCTGAGTAGAAACTGACCCAAATGTTAAGAGTATGGCAGACATGATATAAAGACAAAGATGCCAAGACTTTTTGTCCCATTCTAGTCACCTATCAGGCATTTATTTGCTCAAGTGAAGAGTCAAGTATTCTCAGCAAAAAGAGTGTTCAGATAAAAGAGAACTTAGGCAACCTTTACATAACTCATACATCAAAGGTAGCATCTATAACAAAGCTAGAGGAAAACTAATAATGCATTACTCATCTTTGTGACCTTTAAAGCTAGGGATCTTTAAGCTAATTAAGATCTAATGAAGCTAAAGGGTTTATTTAGCTTTTCTCTCAATAATAATTCTTTCATTTTGTGCAGATATTTAGTTTTTATGCTTTTATGAAGGTCTCATGACAGGTCAGTTGAAAAAACAGTAGAGCAATTTAGCAACATGCTATTATACAAGGAGTAATACTTTACTGTCCTTAGGGAATTATTTTATGGTCCCAGCCTTTTCTTTGACCATACCGGTCTCTAACTGTCTCAAGAGCAAGAAGGAGCTGTTAAAGGAGTCTGGGAAATATAGTCTTCACCTAGCACAAGCATGCTAGAGCAAAGTACAGAATGGTAGACTTGGGGCTAAAATTATAAATAGTACAAAGAGAAAATCTTTTAAAGTCAAGGTATTTGTTCTTTGTACAGCACTTTCATCATAAAAGGAATTCTATAAGCATTTCTTGGTTGTCAGTTAATTTTCTCCTTTACAATGGACCTTTCTTTAAGCAAATTTAGATTATCAATTTAAATTAGAATCTTAGTAGGAAGGAATTTGCTCTTATTTTATGTTGATAAATATTCCTAATATAATATTAATGTTCAATATATGCTGTTATGAAGAAAATGTAGTAAATCATTTCATCAATATCCAACTTCTTCATCTGAAGTGCTATTTTTGTAGCTGGGGTCACAGCTTATGCTTAAAGTACATAGCTCATAGGAAACATCCATTTACAGGGGAGGAAAAACAACTTATCCTAAGTGAAGAAGGATATAAAAAGTGCATTTTGAGGTCAGTTGTCTAGAACAAGAGGTAAGGATATGGTGGAACATGTCAATCCTATGAGATAATGCCTGAGTTGTATGGCTGCAAAAACTTTTAGCATTGTACTAATCCATCTTCTGTTGCTAATAATACAACAGCATATGTTGAATTCATTATAAATAAAAATGGTTTATTTTGACTTATATATCTGGAAATTCAAGATCAAGGGTGTGCATCTGGCAATGACCTTATTCTGATAGAGTTCTGAAGGATGAGAGAGAGAGAGAGAGAGATTGAGACCCTTTCCTTATAAGACTTACCAGGATTGTATCATAGGGGCTCTTACCCTAACAAGTTTATCTAATTTTAATCATCTCCCAAAGGCTTCATCTCTAAATATTATAGCTGTCTTCTTATTGTTTCACAATGTAAATTAAACTCCAGCATTAGTTTTCAGGGGATAAACCAGATTCAAAACACAGCAAGTGTATAATTAAGTGCTTCATCATGATGTAGATAGGAACCTGGGAGCTGAAGAAAAAAAGCAATAAGAGATGATTCCTATGGAACACTATATAGTGGCACAAGAATTCATGCTTTAGTCAAGGGTCAGGTAGCCTCATTGTAGAGAATACTGTGGAGGAAGAACTCTGCTAGCTTTGGAATCAATACAAGAAAATGCTTAGATGAGACAAAGGAGGAAATGATGAATGTCCTGGGGTCTCACACAGGACTAATTCTTGGAGTGTACTGATGTAAATCAATGAATATACTTAGAATTAGCTGGAAGATACTTAGCTTTGAGAATGCTGTGTGAGACTTCAACTACAACTCTATTTTTCACTCAGGTACAGCTTGGTAAACTGGGTTGTATTTAAATTTTTCATATCTTTGGCCATCAATTTCACTAACTTGAAGGTGAATGTTTGTCATCTTTCATTATCGTTTACATAAAGATTTCTTTCTTAGGCTGGGTGTGGTGGCACATACCTGTAATCCCAGCACTGGGGAGGTTGAAACAGGAGGATCACTGTGAGTCCAAGCTCCATAGTGAGGCCCTGTACCAAATACATAAATTTAAAAAAAAAGATCTCTTTCTTATTGTAATGAGAATTAGTAGTAGTTAATTTTACTTCTGTCTTTTTAATTAATAGTACTAGGCTTTTATGTTATACTAATAGTATGGAGAGAAAATAAAATCAAAATACAGAAGTATTTTGGTTTATGAAAACTTTATACATAAAATTTTGAAATAGGAAATAAAGCCAGTCTTAATTTATTAAAAGGTCTTCAACTTAGAAATTATTTCTGCAGTTTTTACTAACACTGTACATTTTTGTCATTATTATAAATATGCCTATTTCATTTTTACATTATATTTTAAACAATAGACTAATCGTTGTATGGATATATTAATGTTAGCTACCATAAGTAAATTGTTGATTTATCTTTGCAGTTTTAAAATGCAAAATGGTTCAAATCTGTAGTTTTGAAATTTGATTAAAAAAAGAGCTTTTTTAGGTTTGGTGAATTTAGAGTAGCTGATTTTTAATTTTGAAACTTATTTGAATTTTTTCTTTTTCTTCCAGGTTAAAATCTCATTGTTATTTTGGTAAAATATTGCTCTGGCTTTTAAATATGCTTTTTTAGAAGGAGAAAAGACCAGGTTCTTTAAGAATAGGTTTTTAAATTTCAGGTTGCCTTCTGCCTCATTATCCTTAAAGATGCCTATCTCTTCTGTCTTTAAAATTGATTCATATGTCATCTGGTTATGCTGGATAACGATCATGAGTATGTTCAACTCCAAGACTGCTCTCAGAGTCTCTTAAAGCTATACAAAACATCAAAGAGCTGTTGACAGTCCCAAAGACAGATATAGAAACTTTATTTTTTTCAACCTAGGGAAAAGTCCTTATAATCTCTCTATTGTTGTGTAAACCTTTTAGACGGGAAAGCCATTCAATAAGCTCTGGACAGTAACTAGATAAGTCCCCCTTTTGGAAGTAAGACTGTCCCTTACAGTGCACTTTGAAACCATATCATTAACATGAACAAATCTGGGCTGTTAGGATTATCATTTTGTGATTAAGGAATTCCTTAGTCTGATTTTCTCTATAAAGAAGAAACATTACAAAAATACTTGAGCCATAGACAATCACTTTAATGGATTATTTCTAGGTTTTGAAATAAAGCTGAAGTTTCCAAGGCTATTTTGGATAAAAAATAGGATAGAAAACAAAAAGCCAAATGGCTTTGAATAATAATAAATTAACAAGAATTTGGAAATTGTTCTTGGTGGCTTTTAAAGTAAGGTTGTTTCAAGGGTCCCAAAAACTAAAAAAAAAACTGTGGAGAAGGTTCTTGTTTCTTGTTAGAGTGATGGACTACAACCAAGCAGTGGCAGGGTAGGATGTGAGGACAACAACACCAGTGAAAAATTTCCCTGTGGTAGGAATCAATGTGAAATTACTTCCTTTTCTGTGCCTAGTTTCCTTTGCTATTAAGGAAAGAGCTATTTTACCCACAGAAAAGCACTGAGGGATGGAGGTTGAAACAAAAGAAGAATCTGAAGAAAGCTTGACCTGGTCACTCCCTTCCCAAGTTTCCTTGGCAATGTGCAGAAACATCAGGGATTTCCCTAACCTCAACTAGGCTGAACAGCCTAATCACATGGCCATCATTTATTTACTGGCCCCTAGGCATATACCATGTACATTTTGCATTATGCTTTTTAATCTTGTCATGTAGGTATTTTGTTAGCATACAGATAAGGAATTGAGACTCAGAAAGATTAGATAGTATGTCAAGATTAATTGAATAGTCAATAACAAAGCTGTGATTTAAGCCCAAATTTGCCTGGTTCCAAAACCAGTCTCTCTTCACTGGTATTGTACACATACTCTTCAGAAATAAACAGCTTTGGCTGCTTTAACTAATATACCTACAAGTCAAGTGCTTTTCTCTTCCAGACTTGCTCCTAAAGAGAAGAGCACTGGCAATCCTGTGCTTTGTGGCTCTGATATTCATTTTTGCTGAGAATTCAACAAGTACAATACTCCCACCTAAGTCTGCTGTCCTCTCTGGTCTTTATAACCAAATTTCTTTATTCCAAATTTCCTAAAAGACAAGTCTCTCCTTGCTGTTTGATATCTTGATCTCCTTCTCTCCCTTTAAACCACCATACCTTGCCAATTGTAAAGTTTGAGATTTTTATCCTCCTTTCAATTTATTAACTTAACCAACCTTGGTTCTGTGAATACTGGCAGAAGACAAGTGTCAAAGCTGGCATTACTCATAATGTGACAAAGAGAACTAACATCTTGAGTCAAGTCTCTCTGCGTCTCAGGTCTTATGTGAAGTAACATGTGTTTATATCACAGCTCAGGGACCCTAAGCCTTAGAAACTAACAATCTTTTATAATAGGCTATAATAAAACTTGCACAACCTTGAATTTAGAATGAGATACTATCTTCATTATACTGAATGATAAATATATATATATATATACCTTCTGCTCTGGTAGGGGATATTATGTCTATTTTTCCAAAGCTATTTTTTTTTTTTTTTTTTTTTTTTTTTTTGGCAGAACTGGGGATGGAACTCAGCTTGCCAGGAAAGCGCTTACTCCATTGAGCCATCTCCCTGGCCTCCAAAGCTGTTTGACAAACATTCCAGAAAAGAATTCAGAACAAAAGTCTAAAACAAAAGCCATAAAATTATTAGACTACTAAGAAGATTTGCCTTCCAACTCATTCCCACATCTCTCATACAGATTTTTTTCTTTTGAAAGTGATCAGTAATTTCCTACTTTCATGATCCAATAATCTTCTAGAATCCTAGAAGGAACCACAAAGAACAACATTTAATCATTCAAGAAATATTTATTAGATACCTTCTTATGTATCTAATACATAACCAAAACAGATATGATCTTCTCCTCATGAAGAGATCAACAACACGTTATTCACATATTTGATTTTTTTTTTTTTTTTTTTTTTGGCGGAACCAGGGATTGAACTCATGTCCTTGTGCTTGCAAGGGAAGTACTTATTGCACTGAGCCATCTCCCCGGCCCCTATTCACATATTTGAAAATGTAACTGTGAAGAATGGTAAATCACACTAAGGAAAGGTATGTGGTGATATAAGACTTGAATTAGGAGTTTTGAACTTGCCTGGGAAGTCAGAAATGTTTTCCCCAGAGATGACCCTTTCAAACAGGGATCTGAAAGATGAGTAAAAGATATGATAGTGAAAAGGAAGAAGGGCAGATTCAGAGAGCCTTCAGCTCTTCCAATCACAGTTCATTTGAGAAACTAAAAGAAAGTTAGGAAATCTTCTGCCCAGGAAAGACCAGGAGAGTAGTGTGAGATGAGACTGAAAAGGCAAGCAGGGCCGAACTCCACATCTTCTAATAGGCTACTTGAAGAACTATAATCTTAGTCTAGAATATTGAGAAGATATTTTAGGTTTCACATAATAAAGCAACACAGAAGGGCCGGTCAAATAGCTCAGCGGATTAAAGTGCCTGCTTAGGCAGAGCGCAGAGGCCAGGGTTCAATCCCTGACACCACAAGCCTTGCTAGCCCTGCTCCTGGGGAGTGCGGAGCTAGTGACAGAAACTAAACATCATGGTACGCACCTGTAATCCCAGCACTTGGGAGGCTGAAAACAGGAAAATCACTGAGCCTGATCCGTGTAGTGAGACCCTTTACAACCTGTAGTAAATATATAAAAAAGCAACACAATTCTATTTGCATTATAAAATATAATTTTGTATGAAAGGTACAGAATGAATAGAAAGGTACAGATTATTTACATAGATGAAAATAGATTAGTGATGATTGAAAAGAATTGGAGTTTCCGCTTATATTATCATTTATTGAGAGACAAAATAGAGGTTTGCAGCACTACAAATACAGGAAATAAAGATGAGAAAGTCATCTAGATGACTACTAAATATTTGACAGGGAAAGAATTCTCCATAGTGAAAAGCAAAGAAAATATCTTAAGATACCATTTGATACGGGCTTACTGTCATTTTTGACTAGAGACTGAACAGATAAGGGAAAGGGTAAACAAAAAAGCTAATGAATTCAGTTGGTTTAAACTTTGTAGTTGTGAGAAACTAGCTGTCAATGAAACAGTTCATACCAGATTTAGAATTTGAGGGAAGATTCTAGACTACAGGCATCTCTGTGGAAATTATAGGCACATACATTATAACTAAAGCCATGAGTGTGGGCAATATTGGATAGGCTGTAAGATTATAATAAAAACAAACAAATATAAACTGAATTTTGAGGTTCTTTTACATTTACTAGGAAGAGGAACAGGAATCTGAAAAGGAATTAGAGAAACATTCCCCAGAACAATAGGGTGAAAACTAAGAAGATGCAGTGCCAAAGCAAGAAGAAACATTTAAGACAGAATTGTGATCAAAGTACTGAGTATTGTTCAGAGCTCAGGAAAGATGAAAGCTAAATCTAGCCCTCTTTTACTGATAAAGAAAATAAAACATTGAGAAGTGGTTTGTTCAAAGCCAACATAAATTTTTATTCCATCCTATATACCCAGATAATTCATACTGGGGCCCAGGTAGTGTGTGTTTCAGTCTCTCCATAGGATATAAATTCCCAAATTCACTTAACTTCATCTTACAGCATTGCATGTCATACTGCAATATTCAGGTTTACTTCAATCACATTCTTGAATTATATGACTTACTCTCCTTCAAAATACTTGTTCTTTCTCTGCTTAGTAGGTACATACCAAACATACTTTTATAATATTTATGTTTAATGCCATTTCTAGTCTTCTCCTGAACCAAGCAATTAGAATTTTGAGGAATGGACTGTAGGATTCTGCATTTTAAAAAAGCTACCACATAGGATATTTTGGAAATTAATATCTTAAGAGTTAAGTTTGTAAACCACTGGTTTGGCCTAGGATCAAACAGAGCTAGGCAACAATATGGAGAAGCCAATGAACTCACACTTTGATGAGTCTCATGTTTAAAATACTATGGTTATATTTCAGTTACTGGAAGATCAACTCCCCAGACATTGTCTGGAAAAGGGACAAATCTGGACGTTAAAAAAACAGAAATCTTTCTCAAAGGGAAAGAACTTTCCATAGTGAAGCACAAAGAAAATATCTTAAGACACCATTTGACACTGCCTCACTGTCGTTTTTACTGATGGGAGGAAAAGGAGCCTCTTATTAGCTGACTGTAGATATAAATATCAGTCCAGCCATAGCAAAGAGCAGCAGAGAAAGAAGTAAAAATTAAAATAAATGTTAAAAGTAAAAAGCATGTGAAGAAGGATCAAAGTAGATAAAAAGGCAGAAGACATGTGAAGTGATGGATATTTGCAAAGGTGATGAAGACATCCCAAAGTGAGAGAGAGAAAAAGAAAAAAAAAAAAAAAAAAAGCACCAAAGTAGGAATTGTATACTCCTCAGCAGTCCTCTGGGACTCGAGTGGATGGCCAGGATATCACATCTGATTAGTCACCCACAAACGATTTTCTTAGCCATTCTATTCCTTGACAATACAGGGAATACGTGAATTTAATAAAGATTTTTGTAAAATGGTTTTAAAAACATTGCCGTTTTAAAGGCTGCAGAGTCAATAAACTGAAATAAAAGCTAAACGTAGGTCTTGGTTACATTCGTCACCATTTTCGAAAGGACATTTCCCGGGATGGCACTCCGGTCTCAAAACTACCCCCTCCCCAAGTCTTCCGGAGGAAACTGCAACAAGTACGCAGCCGCGCCAGCCGTGAGCATTATTGCAGCGCCCCCCGTCGCTTGAGGTTTACCGAAAGCGCGGCTGCATTCGTTCACTTCAGTCTTCGTGCTGTCGTAAAAATTAAGGTAATGGTTTCCACAAAATTTACCTAGCTAAGCGACCCAGAAACTAATCCGTAGGTTTTCAACTTAAGTAAATTATTGTCGGGGGCTGCCGAGACCCCGGGCTCTGCGTACTTGGGAGGAACCCTCCGGGCCCACCCAGGTTGGCGTCCTCGTCCCTGAGGGGGCAGTAGCCGCCAAAGCACCTGTCAGCGGGAAGTTGTGGCAGTAGCGGAGAAAGGCCGGCGCGGCGCGTTTTAGGGGGGCTTTTCAGAGTATGGACTGAAAACTGACGGAGTAACCCTTGGAAAGTCAATTAACTCGCTTCCTGAGAGTGACTCAGAGCCTGGTCGCGGTGGGGGCTGCGGCCAGCCGGACGCAGGCGGGCCTCGAGCGAGAGCCCGGACCGGGAAGGTAGCGGGCGCCCCGCCTCTCCCCTCCTCCCCCCTCTTCCCCCGCCGGCCCAGCTGGGACTCGCGCTCCCGGACGACGCGGCGGGACGGCGAGCGCGGGAGGGTAAGTTAGAGCTCGCGGCCGACCGGGGGCGCCGTCGGCGGGGCTCGCGCAGCCGCACTTGGTGAGCCGACTCCCGACTCCTCCTCCCGGATCCGTAGTAAGCATGGCGGCGGCGGCATTCGTGGTCCCTCGGGTGAAACAGAAAGCGGGAGCTACTCGCAGAGGGAGCGAGGAGCGGGGCTGAGGCGGCGCCGTCACTGCCGGGACACGGCCCTAACAGTCTGCGCGCCAGCGGCAGCGGCGGCCACCCCGAGAGCTGGCTCTGCCGCTGAGGTAGATCAGGAACCCGGAGAAGAGGCGCCAGGGGAGCCGCCTTCCTTTCCCTCGGCGCGGCGTGACTCGGAGGTGAGGGCGCGGGGACTCCGCCAAGGTGGCGGACGCCCAGCTGGCCCAGCCCCGTCCCGCCCCCGAGCAGGCTTAGCGGAAACCGTTAGGCTAGGGAGAGGGCCGGAGTGCCGAGCAGGGCTCTGCCCCGTCGAGGGGCCTGGGAGCCGCCCGTCGAGCGCGCTGCGGGGCCGGGGAGGCGCCGCGTCGGAGGGCAGGTCGCGGGGCACCTGCGGGGGCCGGGTCCCGCCGGTAGTCACCTTCCCCGCGGGGGGGGGGTACGGGCCGCGGAGGCTCCCTTACGCCCCTCCCCGGCCACCCGCGGGTGACAGCTCTGTCCCGGACGTCGGGGGCGGTGCGCCTCGGCTTTGGCCGCTCGGCTGCGCCGAACTTGGTGGCTTTCCTGAAGTTTCCCAGCTCACCTCAGGGTTAATACCTCGAAAACCCGCCCTCCGGTGTTTGATCTGTTAGTGAGCTGCTGCCAGTACCTGGCGGTTCTTCTCAAGTGAATTAACCACCTGTTTAGTCGGGAGGTGGACCGGAGGTGCTCGCCCTCTTTAACAACCTGAATCTTTGAATTTGTGGCACGGCTTTCGAGGGGCGTCATGTGTTAGGTGAAGGTAAATGAGCATATAATTTCGACGTCACATTGCGAGCAGAACGTTGGCTATTTGCACCAGCGCGGTCGTTAATCATTCTATTAAACTGTTAGCATTAGAAGCCTTGCGCTATAGGGGAAGGTTGTAATGGTTGCTGAGATGCTCGGGTTGGTAAAAGAGATTTTCTTTTGTCAAATTTTATATATAAATTCCTGTGGAGTCCGTGATAACCAGGAATAACAGGTTGATGAGGGTTTCGTTTTCTTTTCACAGTATAATCCACATTATGTGTTCACTATGGGCTTTTTAAACAGCACAAAATTATTTTGCTTCTTCCTGTGGTCTATATTCTTAGTTCTGAAAAACCAAAGTTTGTATTCTGTTTTATAAGAATGAAGTAACAGTTGAACTGTTTCTGTAATATTTTATCACTCTGTTCTTACCAACACCAGTACCAAACATATGCCATTCAAGAGTTCCAGCCATATGCTAGGCAGAAACAAATTGAGTTCTGTGGCTTTCACCTTGTGTTTGGATAAATATTTTGGGGTTTTTGTTTGCTAAATCTCTAATTCTTGTCAGTCTTTTATGTTTTAGTTAAATCATCTGAAAATGTTCAAGAGAAGCCATTATCTTCTTAATATTTGCTTATTTGAATTAATTTTTTAAGGTAATGGGATAGTGTGCACTGAGATAGATGGTGGGCCTGAAAGAAAACACTAAAGATTTGAAACACATCTTTTATATTTATCAAAAATTTTGTTTTTAGTATTTTAGCTGACTAATAATTCTTGCTATCATTAGTACTCAGTGGGAAAAAGAGATGATGATTGGAAAAACGTATAGGGAAACTTTTATATTAAATTTTATATTTAAAAATTTTAGATCTTACATTGAATTTTGCTGTATTTTCCTCATTTCTTCTATAGATCATCTCAGTTGCTATATTGGGTACATGGAAATTTTTTTCCCCAGGCTGATTGCTTTTAGCCACCTGTATGCTTCTCTGTTAACTCTCAGTTTTTCTCTTTTGCCTGAATCCTCTAAATCATTGGATGTTCAAGAAAAGTAAACTGTTGACATTGGATTTAGTCAAGCATAAATATAAAGATTTGCTTTTCCAAATTAATGATGTATGTTGAAAAACAAAATTTTGGTATGCTCTATAGCCTCATTCTCTTTATGTGAATAACTGAGGACTGGTTTGTTTTATTTTGCCATGTGTTTAATAATTCCTTTTTACTGGTTAAAAGTTGTGCAATAATGTTAAGCATATTTTATTATTAAGATAAATTTCCCTTTTCTTGATTAGCCAGAGATAGGTAAGGGCTGATGTGGTAAAATTCAGGAAGAAAGGGATGCATAATTAATACTCTCATTGTCTTTTGTAGCTATACTTAGGTAAAGAACATTTAATTTATATTTATCTTTTATTTCATACTTACGAGTAATATTTATGTTTGTTTTAAAACATTTGTATTTTTATATTTATACATAAAAGACTTGTGCACCTTATATTGTGCCCTTATTTTTAAAATATAGTTTGATAAAACTATGAAACACAGTTTTTAAACAAAATAGTCTTGTTACTCTTTTTCCACAAGAATGAGTCCAAAGTGTACCTTTGAGAATGATGTAAGGATATGGACATGATTTCTATTTTTATTAGCTAAATAATCAAAAGATAGGTCATCAGTGGGTTTTTTGTTGTTGTTGTTTAGAAACTTCTAATAGACTTCAAATGAACTCAGTATAATTTCAGAGTATTTTTGAGTTGTCTTTTTAGCTCTTGATCCTTATTTTCTGTCTTTACACTTCTGTGGTTTTGCTTATTTTGGGGGTATTCTTCTAAGTTTGCAGTTAGCCCATAGTCTTCCATCAGATTCCTTTATGGGTATCATCTTTTGATGTTTCTAGTCATTTACAACTTACAGGTTTAGCTGACTAACAATTTTAGCTAAAAATGTAAGTTGTAAGTGGTATTTTTTCTCCAAGATAGGAAATGTACTTGGAAGATGACAAATGATCTGATGGTGATGAGATATTATCAAAGTAGTGCTATAAAAGCAGTTTGTGAACTTGGATACTTAGACTAACTGGAGATTAGCAAAAAAACATATGCTAGTATTATGAAGTTTGTGGCACCTTCTATAATTTAAAACATAGTGAGGACCAGAATAGTTCAGGAATTTTACTTGAAAATTAGGAAGGGTTTCTATGTCAAAGGAAGATTCTTTCCAAAAAAGATAGGCATAGTTTGACGTAACAGCAAGATTGATCTGAGAGCATCCAAGGACAAGCACTGTATTTGGAGATAAAAAAAGGTAGAGATATCTGCTCTAGCCTAAGATATGGTCAGGATAATAGGCTGGACTAGACATGAGTTTGAGTGTGTTATTTGTGAATTCATCACTGAAGGAATTATATGTTTACTTTGACATGTTAATAGTTAAGTTTTCTGTATGCTGGGTAATTTATATGTGTTTATGTGGCTTGCATCAAACAAAGGTCAGAGTTGATATTTTAGACTTCTAGAGCTGTTTATGGTCTCTATGGAGTAGTCTTTCCTACATTTTTGCTTTTTTTTATAATCTTCAAAATGTAGAAATCATTCTTAGTTCATGAACTAAACTAAATAAACTATTGTCTATAGGTTAGTTTTGGCCATCAGGCCTAGTTTGCTGGCTTTTAGCTAATAATTGTCCACATGATATGTTCTGTGAAATATATCATTTTGCCTGTGTGATTGTTAGGCGATTTGTTTGACTATCATTTATTATTTTTTTTCTTGTAGTACACTAAAAGTAAAGAAAATGTGCTAGGATAAGTACTACTGTAATTGTTTAATAGCCAAATTTCTACCAAGATCCTGGAGTAGCTCTCAGAATTAGGAAGTGAAAGAAGAAAAACCTTAAAACCAGCCTTTAATGGAAGTGAAAATAGCTATACAGTTACTTACTTTAGAATTTGTGTAGAGTGAAGTATATAAACCAAGTGTGAGGGTTTGACATATTTTAAACTATAACTGGCATTTAGAAACTTTGGCTAGGATGCTAGTGGCCTATAATTGTAAACAAGAGAGCAGGCAGTAGGAACATAGTTTTTAAAAGTAGTCTAGGATGAGTTAGTAAAAAGAATGAACAGTTGGAAATCCTGAAATAACTCCAAGAGTCATTTTGTTATGAAATAGTCTAATATTTGAAATTTACCTTGGTGAGATTGAGTCATGCAGATTAAAACAAGGAAAGTCCTCGAAGTCGCTTTAAAGTATTTCTGCTAAGATTATTTTAGCAAAAATTATGTTTACTTAGAATAAGTAGCAATTTTCTTTAATATTCATTTACATGAAACAGATCTTTAGTTTCCAAATGTATAGAGTGTATTTGTAAGGCAATGCTTTTTTCTCTACCCATAGTGTTTCCTTTACCATTACCAGGTAAATAGTGGTACCTTACTTTCTAGCTATATGAACCAATGACTAGAGTTACTGTCTGTATTTTGGGATGTAGCATAAGAACATTCTTCCATTCGGTAAACAGTAAGTAAGTCCTGTATATCAGGGTTAGTATTTGGTGCTGGAAAAACTAAAGATGTACAAGATAGACAGCTCATGAATAAAATCAGTAGCATTTCTTTATTCCTGTTAACACAGAAACCAAACAAAACTGCACAATTTACCTAATTTTACAATTTTGTTACTATTCTTTGTAAATGTATATACTTAATTAAATGCATGGGGCTGAGAATATAGCTCATTGGCATAAATGCCTGCCTGCCAAATGTATGGTCCTAAATTCGATTTCCAATACCAAAAAACAAAGATGAAGAATTAAATGTATATATCAAAGGTGTAAGGCAGTACAAACCTTTTGAAATAAATTTCAGCCTTCATAAATTGCTGGTAAAATGTTGACTCTTATTAAATTTTATTCTAAAAAGAAAATTACTCCCCTCCGACTTTTGTCAGTGCTTAAAAACGCCTTTATTCCAGCTTTTTCATGTCTTAAAAGATAAAGTGCCTTGATGATAATTCAAGTCTAAATCTTAGTTCCACCTTTATTGCTCATCAGGATATTGGTTTCAAATTACTGTTTTGTAGTCCTAGTTTCAGTTCTTAAAAATACAGTGTAAAATCTATATTGTTTTTATTATGAATATTGAAGACCCCCAAAGGTTGTAAACCATGAAAACATTGAAGTATCATATAAGTGTGTACACTAATATTACTATGTTAAGAGTTAATGCAGTCTTAAGCATCTGCCTGGCATATGCAAGGTCATGAGTTCAATCCCCAATACCAAAAAAACCCAGAAATACTGAGTTTGAATTTTTTCCTTCAAAGTTCTATAAACATAGTGTATTTCCAATAAACATTTAATTTACTCACAAAATGTTAACTACTTTCTTGGCAAAGAGGATGATCCATGGGATAGTTTTCTATCTACTCTTACTAACCTTTTAGAACAGTCTATGTCCACTGTGCCTTTGTCCTTTTTTGCAAGGAAATGCTGAGCTATGCCATACTTCAACTATTCTTTCCAAAATGAGTAAAAATGGGCTTTTGACTTTCTTATTTTTTTATTTAAAATGAAAGACAAAGGCTGGCTAAATAAGCTCAGCGTATTAAAGCTCCTGCAAGCAGGTACAGGGGTTGGGGGTTCAATCCCCAGGCCTGCTATGCTGGCCCTGCCCCCCAGGGCATGCTGAGACTGCAGTTGAGACTGAGTGTGGTGGCGTGACCTGTAATGCCAACTCTTGGGAGGCTGTAAACAAGCAGATTACTATGAGTCCAATCTAGTAGTGAGACCCCGAATAACCTGTAGACCCTTCCCTAAAATACAAAATAAATAAATAATAAAATAAAACGAAAGACAGTATTTGTACCTCTTGAGATCTCATTGGGTTTTAGGTTCTCTGTTTGGTTATTTTTTAAAAATTATAAAAACCTGCTGGATATGTGGTGATACATTCAGTTTTACAAATGAGATCATATTCCTGATTGATTGATCTCTTCATCACTTCTTGAAATCTCTTAAAGTGATAGTTACTAAAAATGTAAAATTATGCATATACTTTGTAGTAAGTCCTGATGTAAAAGTTTCCAGAATGTGATAGATTATGTGTATTAATCACCTGTATCAGTGCTGAAGTGTTGTGTGTTCTGTTGTCCTTTTTTAAGCCCATATTTTAATCTGTTCAACAGAATGCTTTTTAAAATGTATATGATTTCTTCACTTTCTACTCCAGTGAGAAATTATATTAAGCAATTCATGCATTTATTTCTTCAGGGAGTGGGAAAAATCTTCCTATTTCTCTGGGAGTTCTAAACACTCCCAATTATAATTTAAAACACAGTTAAGACTTTTAAGAGTAATTAAAAGTTGGGCATCTCTAATCTGAAAATATATGTTGCTTGATTTCTCTTATATCACAAACCCATAGTATAAAAAACAAAATAAAAGATAATAGGAAATAGGGAGATAATCTTTTGAGAAAGGTACCAAAAGATGAAGAGGGGGGTGAAGAAAGAGTTAAGATGTGTTATGACATGTACTAACTCCCCAGGATGAATGTAATTGTCATGTACTGCAAACCCTTACCAATAAAAAATAGAATAAAAACTTACAGAAAAAAAATCTTGCTGCTTAGCTATTATTTTGAGTTTTTGGAGTGTGATGGTAATTCAGTATTAGGGCATGTATTATAATATAGTTCATTATAATAATAGATTTAAGGGAAAACTATAATCATCGCTTTGGTGCTAAAAAGTCATTTTCTAGAATTCTTTTTCACTTTTAACAGCTTTTAATCAACAGAAAATAAGCTTGTAAAGATTTTCTATCAGAAACATTAATGTCATTGGGATAGTAAAATATTGTACAAGAACTATTTCTCTTAGAAGATAGGAACATAACATTTGTGCTGAAATTTTAGCTAATTAACTTGTAAGTAATGGGGGAAATATATCACCGTTATCCATTGTAGTGGGCTATGATTTTTTACTTAGAAAATGCAAAACAATCAACTGAAAACAAATTAAAAGTTTCAGTACATGATTGACTATAAGGTAAACTTACCTGCTTTCTTGTTTTGTTTTGTTTTTGGTGGTACCGGGGATTGAACTCAGGACCTCAAGCACTTACTCTACTAAGCTATTTCTCCAGCCCCTATCCACTTTCTTATGTAGCAACAATAACTAACTGAAATACATTAAGAAAGAACACAGTAAATTATAAAATACTTTAAAAATTTGTAAAATGCTTAACTATAATGAAGGAAAGTACAAGTACCTCTGTATGGATGGAAGAATATTATATGCCTGAATATGGTAACTTAATACTGTTAAAACAGTTCTCACCAACTTATTTATAAAGTTAATGTACTTCTAGGCAAATTCAATAGTTTTGAAAATATATTTTGCAAACCAGTGGTTTAAATATTGAGAAAAAAAACACAGGAATGCTGTAATTTCAAAATATAACAAAGAGAAATGTACCCTCAAATATCAAAAATGTGAAATAGCTATTGAAATACTAAGAGGTTGGAGTAGGGTTAAGCATGTTGATCAAAGGAAGAAAAATTCAGAATATCCATGATTAAAGAATTACAAACTACTGAGTAATGGAAGATCTATTTTACAAATGGTATGGGACAAATGGCAGATATCAATTCATGATACTCTTAAAACTAGAGTTCAAATGTACTAAACATAAAACAGAATGACAAAAAATTTCAAAAGTAGAATGTCTTCAAGATTTGGAGGTGAACCCAGATATGTAGTCTGTGCTTGTAATCTCAGCACTTGGAAGGCTGAGACGGGAGGATCTTCCTGAATTCAAGGCCAGCCTGAACTACACAGTGAGACTCTTATGTGAAAAGAAGAAAAAAAATTAGGGAGGTGAAGAGCTTTTCAAGTGAGACATTAAACTTAAAAGCCCATTTAGAAAGGCAAGCAAGAGGCTGCGATAAAATATTTGACAGATAATAGAATTAATATTCAAAATATGTTTCATGCTTCAAATCATCATGATAAAGCAACTTAGTATATAAAGAGGATTATAAGCAGTAATCATAGGAGAATTACTTAGCCTGTAAAGTTTTGAAGAAATATCCATCCACATCAGTTAAGATATTTGAATTGAAACAGTGAAATAAAACTTTCTGTCAGTTTTTGCTAGTAAAACTAACTGATAGCAGGGAATTTTAATGAGTTAAGTTGCAAAACTAGGTATTCATAAATTACAGATTAGAATATCAATAGGTTTTTGTTTTTAGAAGGAAAGTTTGATATGTCAGTTTTATTTATTTATTTATTTTGATATGTCAGTTTTAAATATGTGTTCTTCTGAACCAGAAATTTGCTTTCTATATCCATAATACAGAAATGTTGTCTAAGGTAGGGGTATTAGTATTTTATAATTTATGCTATGCAGAAGAGATTTATGAAGAAAATCAAAGTAATTTGAGTATTCCTCATTAGAATAAATTATGTCATTGCTTATTGTAGAATATTAGGCACCATGAAATATCATGAAGTGTACATATAAATATATTTCTTAGGAAAAATCATAAGATTTTTAGATGAAAAGCAAGACAGTGTCTGATATATAATTTTATTTATGTAACATTGCTTACACAAAACCTCATATACAGAAAAATATCTGAAAGGATACATACTAAAGCTTTTAGATGTAAAGGATTTAGGAGCAAAATTAAAAGTAATGTTTCTATGTACATCACTAAGTATAAGAGGTACAAGCTTTGTGATATAACAGACATACTAGCCAAACATCAGAGATCCTGACTTTGGCAGCTCTGAGTGGGCCTTATTAGGACCATCCTTTTTACTTGGGCTGTTTGATTAATGTCTATTTCCTATGTAATTTTAATTTTTTATTTGAATTTTTATAAGTACAAGTTTGCAGTATGTAATGATCACTTAATTGTGGGAACTTGGTACATGTTTGTTTATTTATTTATTTATTTTTATCTTTGTGGAACCAAGGATTGAGCTTAGTCCCATGTGCTTGCCAGGGAAGCACTTATTCTACTGAGCCATCTCCCTTTTCCCTGGTACATGTATTAACACATTATAATTCTTGTTTATTCCTTTGCCCTCTTCTACCTCCTTATCCATTCACCTCTTGATCCTCTTCCTATTTGTGAAATATCTGTCTCCTTGTTTCCTATCACCCACCTACTTTTTATTATACTCTCTAATTTATTTTATAGTTTTGATTTCTAGTGTTGAGGATGTAGCTCAGCAGCACAGCACCTGCCTGGCAAGTTCAAGATCTCGAGTTTGATTCCTGGTAACAAAAAAATTAAGTTATAGTTTTAATTTGATTTGTCTTGTAAAAGAAACCATATTGGGCCAGGGGGATGGCTCAGTAGAATATGCTTGAGTTCAATCTCCAGTTCTGCCAAAAAAAAAAAAAAAAAAAGAGACCGTGTTATGTTTAAGCCTGTGTCTGATTTATTTCACCTAACATTATGTCCTCAAACTACCTATATTTTCCTACTACTGTCTCAATTTATCTGTTTCTCTGGCAGAGTAATATTCCATTATGTGGAATTAATGTGGCATTAAGATGAATGGATTGAATGCTACATTTTCTTAATCTGTTCATCTGCTGATGGACATATAGGTTGCACCCAATGTTAAGAATTGTGATGCTATAAACAAAAGTATACACATCATTGTAAATTTAATATGATACTTTTAACTGTTTTGAGAAGGTACCTGGAAGGGGAATAGCTGGGTAAAATGTAGATTCTGGTTTTATTTCTTTTAAGGAACCTCTATACTAATTTTCACAGTGATTGTACTAGTTTACATTTCTACCAACAGTGGGAAAATGCTCCCCTTACCCCTCCTTTCCCCTGCCTCACCAGCATTTGTTATTATTTGATTTCTTGATGATAGCCATTCTTTCTGAAGTAGGGTAGAATCTCAGTGTTATTTTAATTTGTATTTATCTAATGCACAGCAATATTGAATATGTTTTTCACTTGTTTGTCATTTGTACTTCTGAAAAGTATCTTTTCATTTGTTGCCTATTTTTATTGTCTTATTTTGATCTCCAGTCCTTTATATACCATACATTAGTCTTCGGTCCAAGTTGTAGATGAGAAAAATTTTTGTAATCTGTATGTTGTATCTTCATTCTCTTAGTTCTTTTTTTAAGCTGTGCAGATTTTTAATTTGGTGGAATCCCATTTGTCAACTCGATAGGTGTTTCTGTGCAGTTGGGGTTCAGTTCAGGCAAGTTCTTACCTAGGCTATGTTTTCAAGTGTTTGACCTATTTTATCTTTCAACAAATTAAGTATGTTTTAATATTTAGATTTTGATCTGTTTTGATTTAGTTTACTACACAGTGATAGATACAGATTTAGATTTAGTATTCTGCTTGTGGAGAGCCCATTTTTCCAGCACCATTTTTGAAAGGGGCTCATTTTTTTAGTGTATAGTTTTGACCTCATTGTCAGACATTCTAGATAGATGTGCCTGGAATTATTTCTATTATCCTCTGCTCTTCTGATTCATGTCTGTGTTTTATTACCATACCATGCTGTGTTTGTAGCTTTATAGTATAAATTGAAGCCTGGGACTGTGATGTGCTCTTGTTGTCCAGGATTGCTTTTGGTGCTGTTGGTCTCTATTGTTCTATATGAATTTTAAGACTTTTCTCTAGTTCTGTAAGGAATACTACTTAGTATTTTGATTAGTATTAAATTAAATCTGTATATCAGTGTTGGAAGTATGGCTATTTAGATAATACTTGTTCTTTCTATCCAGGAACAGGGTTCATCTTTACATTGATTGATGTCCTCTTTAACTTCGTTTTTTTAAGAGTACTATAGTTTTGTTTTGTTTTTTTTAGAGGTCTTTCACTTTGTTGGTTAAATTGATTCCTAAGTATTTAATATTTTCTTGATGTTATTGTGATGGGTGTTGGGTTCCTACTTTCTTGGTAAGTTCATTATTGGTGTATGAGAATGCTGTTGATTTTTTTGTGACTTTGTATCCTGTTACACTCAATTTAGTAATTATTGTAGAAGTCTTTTGGTAGGATTATTTGAATTTTCTATGTAGAACATTATGTCCTCTGCAAATAATGATACAGTAATTTGACTTCTTCCTTTCCCATATGTGTCTTTTTTGTTCTTTCTCTTGCCTGGTTGCTCTGGCTAGTTTTTATTGAACATGCATGTTGATAGCAGGCATTCTTGTTTTGTTCCTGATTGTAAAGAGAAAACTTTCTGTTTTTGCCTATTTAATAAGATGTTAGTGAAAGGTTTATAATAAACATCTTTCTTCAGACTAATATCAGGTCCTTTTGTACCTGTTTCTTTCAGCGTTTTTTTAAATCATGAATAGATGTTTGATTTTTTTCAAAGGCTTTTTTATGTCCCTTGCTAGGTTGTCTTTGCTTCTGTTTATGTGATGTGTTATATAATAATTTATTTATGTTGACCTATCCTTATATCTCTGGAATAGAAACCTACTTGATCATGATGGATGATCTTTCTGATGATTTGTTGTATTCTGTTTCACAGTATCTTGTTGAAGCTTTTTTGTGTGTGTTGAAGGTATGTTGAAGAAATTGGCTTGTAATTCTGGGGGGTGTGTGTGTGTGTGTGTGTGTGTGTGTGTGTGTGAGTTCTTGTCTGGTTTTGGAATCAGTATTGATAGCTTCCAAGAATTGGTTTGGGAGTATTTCTTTTTTAGCTTCATTTAAGAGGTTGAGGAGTATTGCCATTAGATGTTCCCCAAAGTTCTTACAGAATTTATCCATGAATCGTCAACTTCTGAGCTTTAATTAGTTGGTAAGTATTTTTGTGTTTCTACTTTTTAAATTACTACCCCCATTTTCATTGCTTATTATTGGACTATTGAAGATTTTCATATCATCTTGGCTCAATTTTGGTTATTCATATAAATCTCGTGCATTTTTTCCTAAATTTTCCAGTTGATTGGACTATGAGTTTTTGAAGTAGTTATTAATAATCTTCTGTATTTCTGTGGTATCTATTGTCATTTTACCTCTTTAATTTATAATTCTATTGATTTGGGTCTCTCACCTTTATTTTTTTTGGTAAGATTGGAAGACTGGCTAAGTGTTTATTGATTTTTGTTTACTCTTTGAAAAACCAGCTCTTTGATTCATTGAGTCTTTGCAGTGTTTTTAGCCAACATTCCATTACTTTCTGACCTGGTCTTTATAATTGCTTTCTCTGTACTAGCTTTGAATTTGGATTGTTCTTATTTTTCTAGCACCTAGAAGTACATCATTATTTGGATTTCTTATATTTTTCTGATGTGGGTGCTCATAGTTATAAATTTCCCTTTGAGGGAAATTTATTGTTTTATTGTTTCTCATAGGTTCTGGTGTGTTGTTCTGATATCATTTTAGTCTAGGAATTAAGTTCTTCCTTGATTTCTTCCATGACCCATTGATTACACAAGATTATATTGTTTAATTTCCATATGTCTCAGTTACTTTTCTTATCTCTGAGACAAATACCCAACACTAAAGGTAAAGGTTTACTTCCCTCATAGTTTGTAGAGGTTTCACTCTATAATCAACTTGTTCCAATCACATGGCAGAATGAGTACAGCTCATGGCAGCAGACAATAGCAAAAGCAACAAGAGAGGACAAGAGAAGCCTCTTCCTGTCTTATATTTTATCCCATCTACCAGGATTAGTACAGTGCCAAACCAGTCCATGAACTGATCCAGAAATCATCAACCCATAATCCCAGGATTGCACTAAGAATTAATCACATGCTCCAGATTGAGCCACTTCCTAAAAAAAAAAAAAAAAAAAAACTATGACCACATGAGACTTTTGGGGGACATCTAGACACAAACCATAATGTGCCACCCTTGGCCCCCAAAGATTCATGCACATGCCTTTATGCAAATGGCATTTAGTCTGTCTCCAAGCTGAAGTCCTGACAGTTTTAGTATTGCTGACAAATGTAATTCCCAAGTTTCCTCTTAGACTTAAAAACTTAGCTGTGAGGTCCTATATAATGAAAAGGAAGTTAAATACTTGCAGTATTCAATGGCATAGGTAGATATTTCCATTCCAAAATTCACAAACCAGAAGATACCAAACAGTAGGACCAAAGCAAATTTGAAATCCAGCAGCAGTAACATTGAGTCTTGTAGTTCCATGTGATGCATCTGAGGCAATCTGTGGCAAGATGTAAACTCGAAAGAGGTTGGGTGGCTTTGCCCTTACAGCCCTCTGGTGTCTTGCCATGACTTCTTTCTTGGACTACTCAGCTTCTTCCTTGCAGTTTTCCTCAGATTGTCTATGTTCTTGGCTTCTCCAGACTTCTGAGGTCTCCACTGAACTTTTGAGTTCACACTCAAACTTCACACACTGGCCTCTCAGGGGCACACTGTCTGGGCATTGCAAGCTGCCTTCTGAAATTAGATAGAATCCTTTCTTATCCCGTGGCTCTTGAATTCTGTGTGCTAAAATCAGCACCATGTGAGTGATGCCAAGGTCTGCTGCCAGCTGGAACAGTAGCCAGGCTTTTCTTTCTCTTGACTATCAGGGGGTATGGTGCCTGGCTTGCTGAGCACTCTGAATCCAAGTCTGAGGAATGAGTTCTCTAGGCTGCCACCATTCTGGAATATGGTACCCTGGGGCTTGCTTCTCAAAGCAAAGTCTTTCAGTTTTACAACTTTGAGGCTGTGAAAAGGGAACTCCCATTGCTTTTTGATGCTCTCAGATCACCTTTTCTATTCTCCTATTCCTTCTCACTCTTCAGAATCTCCTCTGCTCTATCTTTACAGTTCACAGCTTCATCTGTATCCAAGCCTACAGTGTTTTAAATCATTCTGTTGGGCGTTGCTCTTAATTCTCAACATAGATCTGGCTAAAAAGCCTTCAACGATAGTTATGCCACTGCCTCAGTAGCCCCACTCCCAATACCAGATTCAGTGTCAGTTACTTTTCCTGTTGTTGGTACAAAATACCTGACACTCAGAGTTAAAGAGGGAGAGATTTATTTAGCTTACAGTTTGTAGATTTCAATCTAAACCATAATTTCTATTTTTCTTTGTCATTGATTTCTGGTTTTATTGCCATAATATTTGGTAATATACATGGGAAGACTGATTCTTTGTATTTACTTAAGTATACTTTATGGTCTAGTAAGTGATCTGCACTAGGGAAAGTCCTGTGTACTGATAGAGAATGTATATTGTCTGTGTTAGGCAGAATACACTATAGATGTCTATTAAATCCACTTGTTCAAAGGTTTGGCTCAATTCTAATATTTCTTTGTTTTTTTTTTTTTTATGTCACTAAAAGTTGACCTTTTTGTAGCAGTTGATCTAGCTGTGGTATATTGAAGCTCATCACTATAATTGTCCTGGAGTTTATTTGACCTTTTATGTACAGTGGTGGTTTTATTTCATGAAGTTGGGTGCCCCAGTGATATATATATATATATATATATATATATATATATATATATATATAATGGATTTAAACAGTGAGAATTTTATACATGATTTATAACCTTTATATTTGCTAACTGATCCCATTTTATATATATATATATATATATATATATATATATATATATATATATATAGTTAGCTTTTGTGGAATTATTCCTTTAATAAACATGTAGTGACCTTCTGATCCTCATCTTGTCAGTTTTGGCTTAAAGTCTTCTTTGTTTCAAAATAGGATAGCTGGTATATTTCTTTTTTAATTTATGTATTTGGTACAGGGTCTTACTACCCAGCTTGGACTTGTAGCAATCTGGGGCCAGCATAGCATGCAGTACAGGGGATCAAATGCAGGTCCTTGCCCTTGCCAGGCAGGCACTTAGACTGCTGAGCTATCTCCCCTCCCCCAGCTAACATACTGCTAATACATTTGTCCCTCCTTATTTGATCTCCCGTTGCATAGAATATTGTTTTCCATCCTTTGATTTTTTGGTCTTTGAATTTCTTTTTTGGATTAAAAATGTTTCTTGTACATAGCAGAGAGCTGGGTTTTGTTATTCCTATTTAATTTTTAGTAGTACCTCCTTTCACTTGCAAAACCTTCCCAATTAGTATCTAAAGTCTCTAGTGATTTTAGAAATAATAATTTCATTATAGTGTTGGTTCTGAAGTTGTGATAAAATGGATTTAAAAAGTGAGAATTTTATAAGTGATTTAAAACCTTTATATTTGCTAACTGATCCCATTTTATTATACTTTATTTTTTCATTTCTATTATAAAAGCACTTTTCTTTTTATTTGTGTTTTGTTTTTTGCGGAACTGGGGATTGAACTCAGGTCCTTGCGCTTACCAGGGAAGTACTTATTCTACTGAGCTATTTCCCAATCCCCCACTTTTCTTTTTAAAATATAATTTGGGGGCTGCTGGTGTAGCTCAATGGTAGAATACTTACCTAGCATGTGAAGGTCCCTGGGTTTCATCACCAATACTATAGGGGAAAAAAAAGAAAAGAAATTTATAAATGTAGTTGTTTTCCATATGTCTGGATATTTAGAACTTTTATATTTTGATTGTTTTTGTTCTGTGCATATATGTTGCTGTTGTTGTTTCTGGTGCTGTGGATGGAACCCAGAACTACATGCTACCAGGGGCTCAGCGATAGCTCTACTGTTGAACCGTATCCTCAGTGCCAGAACCTAATATTTTAAGGAAGTAGATAATAGAGGTTAGGAGAGAAGTCAATAACTTGAGAGGAAAACAGAGTAAAAAGAAGAAAGATTTTTAAAAATTAGAACATGGAAGAGAGGGAGAGATGAATATATTTAAAGAGAATGGTTTTTATTCCAGGCATACATAGTTATCATTTTATAAAAATATTTGGTTGTCTCAAAAATCAATTAAAACACTGGGTTCAGTAGACAAATATCTCTTCTCATGAAAAATGTTTCTTAATTAATTTATGGTAAAATTCTCTTACGTATAAAGAATTAATGGAGAAAGTATGTTAATTATGATAAAGTTATACTTTAATAGCTTCATGCAATTTAATCCTTTCTGTTTTAAGCTTCCAAGGTTAGAAAATATTCAGAAATTGCTGGGTTAGTCTTATATTTTATGTCTGCTGGACATAACAGAATTTTTTGTTTTATGTGAAACTGGGTCTTATATAGAAATCTCATTCTTCCTATCTCAACCGCTTGAATGCTGGGATTACAGGCAAGCACTACCATGCCCAGCTCTTTATAACTAAGAATTTGAAAGTGTAGAACAGCAATGTAAGCAATGTACTTGTAAAAAGTAGTGTTTCTATAAAGGACAATAAAATGTTTGTAGATGAATGTTCCATTGCTTGACTAAAGGTAAGCTAATTGCATTGAAGACATCAGACATCTAGAGCTCTATACAGGATTAAAATACTATGTAATTTTAAGAAAAGAAAGTTGACTATATTTATATAATATGTATGTATTATATATATATGTATACGTACTGCCTTTTAATGGGCTGAGGTTGATTTGCAATCACTTCTTTCTATAGTTTCTTTTAATGTCTTTAATATCTTTTTTAAGATTTATTTTGGAATCTATCCACATTTTCATATTGGAATTAAACTTGTTATTTCTTAGTTGGGGAGCAAGAGCTGTATTTCTGAATGTAAAACTATATTTAATGCATCTGGTTAAAGAAGATAATGAAAGTGGCTGTAATCACTTTTCTTTAAATCTCTTCATTTCATAGTAAGGCCTACCCATCTTACCTACCATACCCTTTTTAATGTCGCTAGGGAATTAGAGGTTAATCCAATAAATAAATAAGCCTGTTGAGTACAATCTATGTAAACCATCATTTCCTTTATAATAAGAATATGAATAAATATTCTTAGATTAAACTTTATGAAATAGTTGATACTTAATATTTTTACCTTACATGCAGTTTTATGTGATTCAAGCTATTAAAGTACAAAACTGATTACAGTAAAGCCTTATACATTGATACCTTAGTTGTCAAACTCAGTTCTTTCCAAATTTGTGTTCAAACACCAAAAGTTTGAGAACTGAATATTATTTTTCCCAAGAGAAATAATGGAAAAACTAAATAATTGGTTTTGATACTCAATACACTTACAAGTTCATTTTTCTAGGACTTTAACAAATTTCACAATGATTTTCTTTCTTTATCGTGGTTCTTACAGTTTTCCTCCTAACTGTACTGCTGATATCACTAACTTGCTTTGTCACCATGGTTATGATGTTTTACCCAAATAAAGTGACAATTGAAAAAAAGCACAGTGACAAATTTTTAACACACTAATACAATTACTATATGTTGTCTAAGAGTGGCACTTATTTTATGTCTGAGGCAATGCGTGACTCTCAGCTAATACAGGTTTGTTCAAGTTGGATTTTCAGTTGGATTGTCAAGCAAGGTTACAAACATCAACTAGATTTTTTTCAAACTTTGCTGTTTGAATAGTGGAAAGTTCAATCTTGGAGTCATTGGACACCTGGTGAACTATGTGTCTGTACTTACAAATAGTGTTATGAAAATGCATTATAAGTCATTTAAATAACAAAAATTCACAACAGCACCTGGCTAATGAAATGTCATTCTACATGCCAAATCAGATCACTTATTTGTACACCTCCTTTGCAAAAAAAAAAAATAATAAATAAATAAATAAATATATATGTATATATATTAATCCAAAAATATTGTTGCTATATTCATCATTGTATAGTAAAGCAGTAAATTACCTTCTCCAAAAACTAAATCGAGTGTGAAAAAGATAAAGCTAAGAGATAATTTATAATTCAAAACCTTAGAGTAATTTATATCAGAAAGCTATCCAACTTGAAAACCATAACCAATTGAAGATAGCATAAACACTAAGACCAGGCCAGGTATATAGCTCAGCAGCACAAGTACCTCTGCCTGGCATAAATTAAGATACATGGAATAGTAACACTTAAGACTTTAAACATCAGTGAATAAAAGAGGGAAATCAAGACAAGTCCACAAGTTCAATTCTTGGTACCAAAAAAAAAACGAATAGTTGACAGAAGTGTTCATGATAGAGCTACAGATATTAAAGTATTCTTTCTCACAAATTGTGGGAATTCTTTCTCACTATTGTATGATAACCTAGTGTCCTAATAGAATTCTGAATGAGAGGCTCAAGTAAAACCCAGAATTATATTAATTTTATAGATAACACTAAATGATAACTTGTGCTACAAGTTGTTAGTAACCGTAAGTCTATAACTACATGGATAAATACATAAAATATTTTTCTACTAAAGTTTCTTTAAAAGACAGTTGATGGTTTAACATAAAAATTATTAAGTGATTATGGGATTTATAACACATGTAAAAGTAAATGGTACAAAAAAGACCAAAGTTAAGATTTATTATAAGATTTAATAGGTAATATCTGAAATACTGTATCATAAAGGTAGACTGTCATAAGTAATAGATGCATATTATAAACTCTAAGCAAACCACTCAACACAGTAAAGACTTACAGTATAAAGTCTGAAAAATAAGAAAGATGGTATAAAAATCATCCCAAAATATCAACTAGAAAAGAAGGGAATAAATGGATGGACCTAATGGAGAACACCAAGACAATAGACACAAATCCAGGCATATTAACAGTTGCATTACATATAAATGGTCAAATGCTGCAACAGGAAGATCACTAGTGAGACCCTGTACCAAATAAATAAATGATTTTAAAAAATTGTAAGGACCAGCCACATAGCTCAGCAGATTAAAGTGCCTGCTTAGGCAGACACAGCAGTGGCTGGGGGTTCAATCCCTGGCATGCTGTGCTGGTTTCGCCCCTGGGGAGACTGAGTGTAGTGGCACATGCCTGTAATCCCAGCTCTTTGGGATTACACAGGAGAATCACTATGAGTCTGATCTACGAACTGAGACCCTGTATACCCATACTAAAATACAAAAAAAAAAAGAAGAAAAATGTAAAACCTTAAGCTTGTAGTCTATCATATTTGTTTTTGTTTGTTTATTTGTTTTTGGTACCAGGGATCAAATTTGGGACCTTTCACTTGCCAGGCAGGCACTTATACTGCTGAGCTATCTTATTTGTAAGAAACCTGCGTTATAAAGGTACCTGCAAGTTAAAAGTAACAATGCAAAAAGTTGTATTATTTTAACGCTAAGAGAAAGATGTCATCACTATTAAATCAGTTAGTTACATTATAGAGAAAAGAATGTTACCAAAAATTATGAGGATATTTCATAAAAGTATTAACACATTCCAAGTACATAAAACCCTAAATTTTTACATATCTAATAAAAAGGTTTCAAAATACATAATAAAGACAAATACACAAGTATACCATTTTAGTGGAAATTTCAAATTTTTTAATATATTTTAAAATATTTAATACAAGATGATAAGTCCTAAAATTATTAAATTTCTGTAACAAACTTGTATAACTTTGGATTAGGCAAAAAATTCCTTAGACACACCTAAACACCATCCACAAAATGAATTAATAAGTTTAACTTCACATAATTTTAAACTTCTGGTCTTCAAAAGACATTGTAAGAGGATGCAAATATAAGCTGTGGACTGGGAGAAAAAGCTTTGCAAATCACATTTGATAAAGGTTGATATCCAACACACACGAAGGATTGTCAGAATTCAACAATAAGAAAAGAAACTAATAGCAAAGTATGCAAAAATCCGGAGAAGAAATTTGTGAAATTTAGCAACCTATGTTCTAATAGGTTCTGCAGGTGATTTAGAGGTTTAAAGCCATGTTCTTGGAACAGTAGTAGGACTGTACACACATACTTACAGTAGTGGAATTTGTTTCCCAAAGATCTCACATGATAGCATATCTAAGATTTGTACAATTCATTTTACTTTTAAAAAAAAAAAAATTGAATGCTAGTTACTGAAATGTGCAAAAGTATGTGTGTGAACTATACAGCTGTCTGCAACTTGGCAATGCATTAAAAATGCATGTAGATAAGGCCAGCCAGATAGCTCAGCAGACTAAAGTGCCTGCTTAGGCAGAGTGCAGAGGCTGGGGTTTGATCTCAGGCATGCATGCTGCCCCTGTCCCCAAGGAGCACTGAGACATTGATTGAGACTGGGTGTGGTGGTGTGCTCCTGTAATTCCAGCACTTGGGAGGCTGAAAACAGGAGGATCACTGAGAGTACAATCTACATAGTGAGACCCTGTAGACCTGTACACCCTGTACTGAATACAAAAATAAATACATAAAATATATATAGATAAAAGATTGTATGTGATAAAAATGTCAGTTTAACCTGCCATAGTGGTGTACACTGTAATCACACTATATGGGAGGCTGAGGCAGGAACATCATTGTGAGTTTGAGGCCATCCAGGACTACAATGTGAATTCAAGGGCTGCCAGAATTGCACAGTGACAACCTATTTCAAAAAGATGAATGAAAAGGAGAAAAAAAGGAAAGAAAATCACTTTAAAATGTAGATGGTGGCAAATACGAATTTTACTATTCATTTGTTTCAGCTTTTCTATAGGCTTGAAACTTAATCATTCTAGAGTGTGCTTTTAAATAAAATATTAATAGTAGCTGGTAATGAATTCTTAGTATCTTAACATTAACTATAAGTAAAGATACACAAGTATGTTTCACTAGAAACTGTCAAAAATTGGTTGAGGTTTTTCTAGTAGAATTAAAACCAGATATTAAAAGGAGATCTAAGTAATGTTCTTTAAATTACCATCACTTATTGACTCTTGCTACTTCAAAATGGAAAGATTATCAAAAATATATTCTACAGTTAACCCACCCCCCATTTTTCAAGATAGGGCCTTGCTATGTAGCCTAGGCTAGCCTCAAACTTGTGGCAATGCTTCTGCCTCCCCTTTCCCACTGCTGCAATTATAGGCCTGTGCCACCATGTCCAACTAATGTCACTTTTAAAGGCAGATACAAAACTGATTTTTAAAGCATTTTATTTTCAAATCCATAAAAATCAAGCAAATAGTAGATTAAAAGAGATTTGAAAAGATATAGTACATAGTAGCAGTTCACCTAATTCTGATTCAAATTTTAATAAAAATAAGACAAAAGTCTGAACTGAATATTTGATGTTATAAAGAATTACTGATTTTCTTTTTGTATAGTAACAGTTTTATGGCTTTTTAAAATTTGTTTAATTTTTTTGAGAATTTTTGAGACAGGGTCTTGCTAAAATCCATCGTGGCCTTGAACTCATAATATAGCCCAGGCTGCCTTCAGTGTATCTGCCTGAGCTTCCCAAGTGCTGGGGTTATAGGCATGCACCACTGTGCTCCACTGTGGTTATGTTTTTTAAAAAGTCCTGTCTTTCAGAGATGCATACTAAAATATTTGCAAATGTAATTATGAGATTCTCTGAATTTTTTCAAAACAGTATACAAGACTGGAAGACGTAACTGGTAGTATAGATAGGAGTTTATATGAAACTGAGTGTTAGGTATGTGGAGGTTCATTATACTGTCATGGTTATTTTGTTGTTTGAAATTTTCCACAATAAAAAGATTTTTAAGAGAAGAAATACAGGTTAAATTTAACATTTTCAGCATGATCTAAGAACCTAACCACTACTTACTACAATGTTTTTGTGGAAATATTTTCTAAATATCTGACACCTAAGAAAGACAGTCTGCTTTTTAGTTGAGGATTGCCTTGTTTTGTTTTTTTAACATAATGTCTTGGCCACAGTCTTATACCAAATCTTATACTAGTGCTCCTTTTGTACTTCCATTGTCCAAAGAAATGAAAAAGTGGGCATTGGAAAATGAAGGAAAAAGAAACTGGGTTAATCATGTCTTTTTTTTTTTTTTTGGTGGAACCAGAGATTGAACTCAGGCCCTTGCCCTTGGCAGGGAAGCACTTATTCTACTGAGCTACTGAGCCATCTCCCCAGCTCCCAATCATAAATCTTTTGAATGATAAAGCATTGTCTTTGTTTTCTTCTATGTCAGTCATTTAAAGTGATAGGTTTTTTTTTTCCCCTTACCATCCTTTTACCTTCTTGCTAATCCATTTATAGATTTCATAAAAGCACAATTGTCTTAGGTCTTAAAAATTTAAGATTTAGAAATAGACAATCACATTTGATTATTTGTTGAATAATTATTTAATTACATTTTTAAAAGCTATTTTTCTAGAATGCAGTTAATGTCAAAGAATTGCAGTTAAACTCAAAGAATTAATTAGTCTTGGGGAAAATACAAAATAATATCTTATTATTTTTAAATGAAGTTTGTGAAATTTTTGTTTTAGGTTCTGATAAGAAAAGATAGGACTGGTGAAATAGCTCAGCGTACTAAGTTCCTGATTTGGCAAGCACAGGGACCAGGGTTCTAGCCCAAGTCTGGCACAGTGCACCAGCCCTACCCTCGGGGTGTGCTGAGCCAGTACCAAGTAGTGGTGTGTTGGTACATGTCTGTAATCCCAGACCTGGGGTGGCTGAAAATAGGAGAATCACTATGCTATGAGTACAAGCTGCATGGTGAGACGCTGTACCACATACATTGTTTTTGCTGAGTGATTCTTAGGCCTTTTATCTCAGGAAATTCCTATGTAAGTGATTTTTAAAACACCTTTTTAAGTTGCAATGTAATCAAGCTTAAAAGATTAAAAAATAAAAATCCAAGAGTTAAAAGCCAGCCAGATAACTTAGTGGACTAAAGCATCTGCTTAGGCAGAGCAGAGGCTAGGGTTCGATCCTAGGAGTGCCATGCTGGTACCACCCCCTGCCCCTGGGACTGGGCATGGTGGCAGGCACCTGTAATCCCAGCACAAGGGAGGCTGAAAACAGGAGAATCACTACAAGTCCCATCTACATAGTGAGAACTTGTAGACCCTGCAAATCTCTGTGCCAAATACATAAAAAATAAAAAATCCAAAAGTTAAACATGAAAGCAGTTCTAAATTAGAACAATATGTTTTAGGATCTCCATTCATGAGTTGAATTAGTGATCTGGATGAAGTCCAAGTTCAAGCAGAATTCACTGAAATTTGTCAGAAAAGGAACTGAGATGTTTTAATAAGCCAGTGTGATTCTTTTCGCATACAGCTCAAGACTTAATTTATAAATTAAAATTTTGAAAGTGATATAATCAAATCCACAATACAAAATATCAGCATTTAATTGTCCAAAAATATTAGCACAAACCTATTTTTTCAGTGAACTAAGAAATTCAGGACATTGAGAAATCCAGTGTGCCTTTCTGGTCTTTTGTTTAATTCAAAAATGCTAAAAAATTACAGACCAACAAAACCATAACTAGAGCCATAAGATCATCAGATACCATAAAGAGTTTTTGGCCTGTGGAACTGTTGGAAACAATGTTGTAGGGTGGGTTTTTTTGTTTGTTTGGTTGTTTTTGGTTTTTTGGAGTGGGGCTGATTGGTTTGGTTTGATTTAGTTTGATTTTTTGACACAGGGTTTTTCTCTGAAGTTCATGCTAGTCTTGAACGCATGGTGATCCTTTTATCTCATCCTCCCGAAGTGCTGGGGGTACACTATTGTGATGTAGTGTGTTATTTGTAGCTCCAGAATGAGATGGCAGTAAGTACCAAGAAACAGAATTAGTATAACAAGTACTTAAAAATGTGAAAGTAGCTTTGGAACTGAGTCCTAGGTAAAGGCTATAAAATCTTTCAGATGAATGCTAAAAAAAGCCAAGATTGTCATGAAGAATTGCTAAACTATTGATGAGCAATCACAAAGATTTGGAGAGAAATCTAAGCCATATTCTAAGAGAACACAGAAGTAAACTTTAATAAAACTTTGGTAGAAACATTATTATTGAAAATTCTGATGAGCTTTCAGAAGGCAATGAAAAACATTGTAAACAATAAGGAAAAGGTGATCCTTTTTCTAAAGGAGCAAAGTATTTGGCTGAATTATATTTGTGTTCTATAGAAGGCAAACTGTTAATCTATGAAATTGGATATTTAGGGATATTTAAGCAAAATGTTAAAACGTAGCTTGGTTTCCCCTACTTCTTAGAGTACAATGCAAGAAGAGAAGTGAATTGAAGTAACAGTTGTTAGAAAGCATCTCTGTCAGAGAAAACTAAGGGTGTGTGTATTTGATAAGGAATTAAAATGTGTTTTTGAACTGTGGACCTAATCAACCACTTCAACATAAACCAGGAATTGATCTGGGATTATACTAGCAGAAATAATAGCATATGTGACTAAAACATAAAGAGAAATTGAGACAGAATGAAGGAAGGAGGACCCTGAAGGCAATTCAAAGATCAGGGTGCTATTCCTACCACTGGCCCAAAATGCCAAGCAGTAAGTGGTGATCTTATTGGCTCACTTTTAAAGAACAGAACTGATTCCACTCACAGAGCCAGGTAGCTAGGGCTCTGCCAGAGAGCTGATAGGGAGAACTTCACCACATGGAAGAGATTGGCCACCCTGTGGAGCCATGAGGATGATGCTGTTTCCTCAGTGTCTGGAAGGGAGGATTGCTACTCCAGTGAGTCTGAAAAGCAGAAAGCATTGAACCAAAAATGGTTATTCTCAAATCTTTACGTCTAATGTTAGTTATCTTGCTGGATTTAAGACTTATTTGAGACCCATTACCCATATCTTCCATTTTCTTCCTTCCAGGATAGCAATATCTATGCTTGTCTCACCAATTATATTTTGCAAATAATACAGCTTAATTGATTTCACAGGTTCAAAGCTCAAAAAAAAGAAACACTTTAGAATGACTCACAATTTTTTTTTGGTGAGGGGGGGATTGAATTCAGGACCTTGCTGTCCCAGGCAGGCTCTTATGTCATTGAGCTATCTCCCCAGCCCACAGTTTTCTCCCTAGGTGATAACTGAGGTGAGACTTCGTACTTCAGAGTTGATTCTGAAACAAGTTAAGATATTTGGGACTGTTAAGATGAAATGAAAAAAGGCATGAAAGGGAAGAAGGCCAAAGGAGAAATAAATTACTATGGACTGTGTTTGTACCCCCCAGAATGTTGAAGTCTTAACCCCTAATATGATGATAATCTTAGGACCTTTGGAAGGTGATTACGTTTAAAATGGTATTATGAAGGGGAAGCGCCCCCCATGATGAAATTAATGTTCTTTTAAGAAGAGACACAGGGCTGCTGCTCTCCTTCATAAAACAGTCATCCAAAAGCCAGAAAGAGGGTCCTCACGGAGAACTGAATCTACCAGCACCTTGTTTTCAGAGATCACAGACTTGTCTGATTTTAAAGCCATGTAGTATGTGTTATTTTGTTATAGCAGCCTGAGCTAAAACAATTTGAATGTTTTCTCCTATTTTTAAGGTTGCCTTTTGTGCTATTGGTTGTGTCCTTTAATTCACAGAAATTGTCTTATTTTTTCCCTTAAGTATATGTGTTTTTCACTGCCAAGTCCAGTGTCATAAAACTTTTCTGCTATTTCTTTTTTTTTTTTCCAGGAATTTAGTATGTTTTTACCTTTAGGTCTTTAAACCCATTTTGAGTTCATTTTTGTATGTGATATAAAATAGAACCTTTTGCATCCAATTTTCAAGGCACTGCTTTTGGAAAAAACTGTTCTTTTCTCATTGAGTCATTTTGGTACTTTTATTGAAGATCATTTGACCATATACTGTTTCTCAGAGTTTTCGGAGCTTTCTATTCCATTTGTTAATTTGTCTTCCATTATGCCAGTACCACACTGTGTTGATTAATGTGGCTTTGTAGCTTGTTTAGAAGTCAAGAAATGAGAATTCTCCAACTCTGTTGTCTTTCAAAATTGTTTAGAGACTCCTTTGAGGTACAATATTAATTCTAAGATGAATTTTTCTACTGTTAGCAAAAAAATTTGAGGTTTTATAGGTATTTTACCATATTGAATATGTAGAGTACTTTGAGAAATATGAACATCTTCAAAGTAGGAAGTCTTTCAAAACATAAACATTGAATGTCCTGCACCTGTATGTTTCTTTCAACAGTGTTTGTAGTTTATCTTTTTCAAGGAGTCTTTCATCTCCTTGGTTAAGTTTATGCTTAAACATTTTATAGTTTTTGGTGCTATTGAAATCTTAACTTCTTTTGTAGATTTTGTTCATTGTCAGTGAATGGCAACACAACTGATGTTGTATGTCGTTTTTGTATCCTACAACTTTGCTGAATTTATTCCTTAATTGTATTACTTTTCATGGAATATGTAGAGTTTCTACATGTAATATCTGTAAACAGATCATTTTACTTCTTTTCAGTTTAGGTGTCTTTTACTTTTTCTTTTTGACCAACTTTTCTGGCTAGAATATCTGTTACTGTGTTGAATAAGGGTGGTAAAAAAATAAAGTGATAAAAGTAGGCATCCTTACCTTCTTACAGATCTTAAATTTTTTTTGGTAATTTTATCATTACCTTCCCTGTGGGATATGGCCTTTGTTATGTTGAAAGACATTCTTTCTATTCCTAATTTTCATTAAAGGGTCTAGATTTGTCCAAGGCTTTTTGTACATCAGTAGAAGTATCCATGTGGTCACTTTAACTTTTATTATTTTATTGAAGTCTAATATGCACAAAGAAGTACATATAAAATCAGTGTGCAGTTCAGTTAATAATTTAATAATGACCGTGCCTCATGATCAGAATATAGAACAATATCAGCACCCTATAAACTGCTTTATGTCTATCTTGTCCTATGGGCAACCACTGCCCTGACATAGCAATATAATTGTTTTTGTGTTTTTAACTTTTTATAAAATTATACATTATTGTTCTATGTATTTTTTCATTGATCTATGTGAAATTTTCCCACATTATACCCTTGTTGTATATGGTCCATTTGATGAATCAGCCAAAATTTATTTACAAGAGGCATTAAGTTTGTGTATGCTTTCAGGCTGTTAACAAACTGTACTCCAATGAACTTTTGGTCCACATGTGCATGCATTTATTGTTGATATATATGAGGAATTTAATATTTTACTATATGTGCCAAGTAGAAGTGAGGATTAGTAGGAATATAGTAGCTAGATCATAACTGAGTGTGCATTGTTCAACTTTGGTAGATGATATAAAGCTTTCCAAAGTGATTTTATGAGTTTTCATTTCAATTCCATATGAGTTTGCCAGTTACTCCATAGCCTTACTTCCTCCTGATACTGTCTTTTCATTTTTATTAGCCTAGTGAATGCATGTTAATATATCATTATGATTTTTTAATTTAAGTTTTTCCTTATTAACTTCGAGAATCTTTTTATATTTTATTGGCTTCTTGAATTTCTATTTTTATGGAGAGTATATACAAGTTTTTGTTTTTGCTGTTTTTAAAAAGTTAGTTTGTAGGCAGACTGTAAATCTACACATGTACTTTTTTAGGTATGTTGTAAATATCTTCATTTAATCTGTGCCTTATGTTTTCTTTTTTTTAATTATCTTTTTTAAATTTTAATGAGAAAAATAGCAATGAGACGGTTTCAAAACAGTAGGACAGTTACAGTAATAAATACATTACATATTGTTGTCTTTGTAGTAATTCGGAATACAAGATGCAGACATGATGTCTTTTCTAAACACTGTTAGTACAAATCTTCTCATTGAACTAAGAGAAAGTAGCTGTATATCTATCCTATTTTTACCTTTTAATTTCTTAAAGATATTCTTATTTACGTAATGATATTCATTCTTGAAGAAAGTGTAGTTCTTATTGTAATAAGGTCCCGTGTATTATTTTTCCTTTATATGATTTAAGAAATATATGTTGCATATTGCTTAACAGATTTTTCCTATCCCTTGATGACAAAAAACATTTCTATCTTTTGAAAATGCTTACTCACTCTTCTCTCATTGCTGGGACAAATACCCAGCACCCAAAATGAAGGAAGTAAAAGTTTATTTAACTCATAGTTATTGGAGATTTCAGTCTATATTCAGCTGGCTCCAAGGCAGAGGGGCACATGGCAGAGAGCAGCAGTTCATGGCGGCTGAACAGCAACAATAATAAAGAGCAATCGCTCAAGAAAGTCTGTCTCTCTGTCTGTTATATTACATTCAGGCTCTCTGCCACAGGCTGAAGGAAGTACTCACACTCATAATCCCAGCCTTGGATCATACATAATCCCAGTGGATCATGAGTTAATCACAGACTCTAGAAGTCCCCACCCCATGACTACATGAGGCTTTGGGGGGACAACTAGACACAAACCATAACAAATACCTTTGGCTTTGCCTTTGATGTTCATATCTGTAGTGTGACTGGAATTATATTTTTTGATAATTTGAAAGTAAAATTTTAGTTTTAGCAATTGTACAAATATACTCGGATTTTATTCAGATTCCTGAAATGCCAAATTTTACTGCATTATTACTACATAGATAAATGCCAATATAAATATGGCTTCTGATACACTGGAGCCACCTTTGTGTACAAACTTGATGAAAATTTACAAACTTGCTTGTCAGTTTGTAAACCATGTTGTGATTTAGAGAATAAAACACTTTTACTTACTTTTAGCTTGACATGGGCCTGGGGGGGGGGGTTATTTATTCCCTCAAAGTTAACAGTACAGTACAAGCCATTCCTACTTTTTCTTTTTTGTATACATCAAATATTATATCATAAAAATAAAAAGTACATAATGAAAACTAAAAAGCTGTTCATGGTCACAAAATAAGATGAGAATATAGAAAGTGAGTGGTAATGTTGACAGGTAGTTCTTTTAGAAATGTCTTATCAATTAAAAGTACTGCATGTCCTTATTGCCTTAACAAAGAATTGGATGAGAAAAGCCCAAAATGATGCCAGCAGTTTTATTTGAAAAGTGAGTGGTCAGGGGCTGGCAAGATGTCTTAGCAAACTAAGGCACCTGCTGAGGCAAGCTTAGGCAGGCACAGGGACTGTGGTTAGATCCCTGGCACCACATGCCACACCAGCCCCACCAGAAGGGTGGGCTGAACTGACAAGAGTCCAAGCTTGCTGGTGCACACCTATAATCCCAGCTCTGGGGAGACAAGGCAGGAGGATCGCCCCAAGTCTGAGCTGTGTAGTGAGACCCTGCAACAACCAAATTCATAAGAAAAAAAAAGAAGAGGAAGGAAGGAAAGAAAAGAAAAGAAAGGAGTGAAGGGGCAAGGGAAGAACTAGCTTTATAGAGCAAGCTTGGGCAAAGAGGAAAAGATAAAAGATGGCTACCCTGAGGAGTCAAGATAGCAGTCTCATCTCATATATCATCCACATCTTGTGGAAGCCCATGAGAAGTTCCACATATGGGATCCTAGGCATTATTTGACACTGCCCTGGGACCTTGTAACTGGAAAGTCACAAGCTATTTTCTTAGCCAGCTTTGACTAAGAACATTAGAAGAAATGGATTGAAAGAGGCTTGCTGAGGGTATCCTCTACCCAAAGAATGAATTTTCACCTTAATAAATTCAACATTTGAGTTGCAGAAATGAAGTTTCTAATTTTAAGCTTAAATAAAATCACCTATTTTGCATATAGTGTGGTAGGTATAATCAGGCAAGAAACCATTGCATAGAGAAAGCTGGTGTGTTGTAGATTCTAAAAAGAATAAAATTAAAGATAATACTTTAAGTGAATTGGTAGCATTAAAAAATTACATGTGACTCCATACCCAATTTTTAATAACATCCATACTGGTACAATTAATTTGGAGATTTAAAAATCTGTACATGAGACTGGGCATGGTGGTGCGTGCATGTAATCCCAGCTCTTGGGAGGCTGTAAACAGGCTAATCACTGCAAGGCGAATGTAGTAGTGAGACCCTGAACACCCTATAGACCCTTCCCTAAAATTCAAAAAAAAAAAAGAATAAAAAGAAGGGAGCCAGGAGATGGCTCAGTGGAATAAGGACTTCCCTGGGAAGCGCAAGGACATGAGTTCAATCCCCGGTTCCACCAAAAAATAATAATAATAAAATAAAATAAAATCTGTATATGTTCAAAGTTTCCAGTCCATTTTTTAAAAGCAAACTACAACTGAATACTCAGCATTGTGTTCTAAAATTTAAGTAGAAACAATGGCCTGCAGTTTTAGTTAAATGTACTATATAGAATATTACAAATAGACTACAGTGACAAAAAAGCTCAATAGATTGTATTGTTTAAAGGTTAGATTATTAGAAAAATGATCAAATGAGGTGGTGCATGACTGAAATTACAGTTATTTGTAAGGCAGAGGCAGAAGAATTACTCAAACCCAGGAGTTTGGGGCCAAAAGCACTAATAGTGTGACTGTACTTTAAATTAATTTTTTTTTTTTTTTTGGACAACGATGAGCACAAGAGGAAGAGGCCAAATGGGAAAGGGGCAGAAGGCAGGAACTGGGAGAGGAGAGGAGAGGAAAGCTTATAAAGGCTTTAATCAGGGTTGACTTCCTGAAAATACTTCTTATACTGAATTATGTCAGACATAATAGGAAAAATGATACATTGATTCTTAAAATTCTTTGTTCTGCAGAAGGATATTTGACATAATTTAAAGAACTCAGCAATTTTGCATATAAATTAACATATATATGATACTCTGTTTCAAACCAAATAATAAAAAAAAAAGGTAAAAGAACAAAAACAGATGACCAAGTAATGTAAGTTTAGCAGTTAAAATCTTAAGGTTCTTACCCTAATCCTGAGCAAATGTTGGGCTACTTTGCTTTTGTCTGAGGAAATACAATACAAACTCATAATTCTAATTTACTGCCTCAAGACAAATGGGGTGATAAAGGGAATTTGGTCTTCATAATTATCTTGTTTGCCCTTAGGAAAGCACAAGTGGTCAATTTGCCTTGTTTTGTAACTGTCAGTGTCTATCCAGGTGTTGAGATTAAGTAGTGGTGGGTAAATTAAGAAACATTATGTAGAGATGAAAGAGGTGGATAGACATGGAATTTAAATAGCTGTTTCTGCTGATATACAAATTTTAATAGATTTTACTACTTTTGATAGTTGGCTATATATATATATGTATATATATATATATACATATATATATATATATATATATATTTTTTTTTAAATCAAGGATTAAACTCAGGGCTTTATACTTGCTAGGCAGGTGCTTATGCCACTGAATATTTTCTTGAAAGGTCTGTTAACTGACAAAAAGTAGTCAATAGTATCTTCCTTTGACAAAAATATCTCTTAAAGAATGAGATAAATCTTGAGTGTACTTTAATACATTTTAAGAATATATACGTAAGTTGCTATATATTTTTGTCTTTCAGAGTTGGAGGGTTGATAATGGCAGAACATCCACCTCTGCTGGATACAACTCAGATTTTGAATAGTGATATTTCTCTTCTGTCTGCCCCTATTGTAAGTGCAGATGGAACACAGCAGGTAAGGAAACTGAAATGTTTATATATGTCTAGTACACACATATTTCTTTCAAAGATTGTAAAATATAAACATCACGATATTTATATATTTTGAGCTCTAATTCAAAATGTTTTGAGTTTTGTTAAATGATAAAATAATAGGACTATGTTTGAAATTGTTCATATGGGGCCGGGGAAATGGCTCAGTGGAATAAGTGCTTCCCTGGCAAGTGCAAGGGCCTGCATTCAATCCCCAGTTCCACCAAAAAAAAAAAAAAGCTCTAGGATTTGAAATTGTTATAAAGTGTCTCACTAATTGATCAATTTCTTGTGTCATAAATATGACTAAATAGTTGCCATTCAAGTTTTTCCTTTATTAGTCCTTTGATGTTTTTAACTAAATCTAATCTTTTACCATAATTATTATTATAAATCACTTATTCAAATTGTTATAAAATTATAACTTGGTTATGCAATTAAATAACTATATCATAAAATATAAAACTTTATCTTCTTTTTCCTATCTTTTTCTTTCCATCTTCTTTCCTCACCAGACTCCTGTCCCCTTCTAAAACCACGTACAAAATTCCTGATTTTGTTACTCCAACCCACGGCTTTAAAGATATAGTTATGTGTTCACACTGACTCATTGCCTAGTAGGTAGTATTGAAACAATGCTTTGCCATAAGCACCTATTATGTGCCAGATAATGTGTCTTTTCCCACCCACCTTACATTGTAGGTATCTTAATGATAGGTGAAAAAATGAAGACTAAAGATACAATAAATGATGATTCAGGGCTGGCCAGATAACTCAGTGGACTAAAGCGGCTGCTAAGGCAGAGCGCAGTGGCCGGGGTTTGATCCCCAGTGTGTCGTGCCGGCCCCACCCCCAGGTTGTGCTGAGATGTGTGATTGAGACTGAGCATGGTGGCGCACACCTGTAATCCTAGCTCTTTAGAGGCTGAACACAGGCAGATCTACATAAGTCCAATCCGATCTACATAATGAGACCCTGTAGATCCTATACTAAATAAAAATAAATGAATGAATGATGAGGCAAGGAAGATAGATCAGTGGCTTAAGCACATGCCTGGTAAGTCTGGAGTTCAATCCCCAGTATCACAAAAAAAACAGAGCTGGGGAAGTAGCTCTGCAGACTAACCACCTGCCTGGCAAGCACAAGGTCCCAGGTTCAATCCCCAGCACCACATGCTGTGCCAGCCACAGAAACTGGGCATGGTGGCACACACCTGTAATCTCAGTGCTGGGGAGGTTGATATAGGAGGATCATTATGAGTCCAAGCTGCATAGCGAGACCCTGTATCACATAAATAAATAAAAAGATTTAAAAAACAAAATAAGGGGCCAGGGAGATGGCTCAGTGGAATAAGTGCTTCCCTGGCAAGCGCAAGGGCCTGAGTTCAATCCCTGGTTCCACCAAAAAAAAAAAAAAAAAATGATGAGGAAAAGGAATAGCATGGGTACCTGTGATATATATAACAGGTATTGTGTTGAGAAATGTGTGATTTCATTTAATTTTAGTAACAATCCTATAAAATGGTTATACTTGTCCATTTTGGCAGATGAACAAAATAGGTTTCAGAATAGTTGAATAATGTCATTAAGATTAAACAGAGCTCGTACATGTGTGCTTGTATTACTCATGTCTCCTTTGGAAACTTAAGAAAAAGTTATATTTTTTTATTTTACAAAAATACTTTCTAGGGTTGGGGAGATGGCTCAGTGGAATAAGTGATTCTCTGGCAAGCACAAGGGCCTGAGTTCAATCCCCAGTTCTGCAAATAAATAAATAAATAATAATAATAATTTCTATAATGAATGATATTTTTTTATAAGATAAAAGGTCTACTTTTTAAACTTTGCTATTTAAAATTCAGTAGTCTTTGGCTTGACTTCTAAATGTTTCTGTTTTATGTAACCAAGACAAAAAGTGTTGTGTCCTGGTTTTAATTTTCACACATGCTCAGAAAACTTTAAATGGGAACTTCATTTCACTAATTTGCTTTTTATGGTCAAATTCAAGTCTATCACGATTTTTTTTTTCCTCACAAGTATGATAGTTATGACAGGTATTCACTTACTTTAGTGAAAGGGGTATCTTTTATCATTTGCTGCCTCAGGCTAATTGGTGGTTTCAAGTTGTTGATAAATCTGTTGCATAAAAAAATAAGAACTTACAGTAAATTGATGTAGCTGCTATAGTTATATATGCCAAGGGAAACAATACCAGAAAAATGCACCACTGTATTTCCCTCTAAAGATGTTACTTCTTAAGTCCCTTTCTTCATTGCTGGGGCAAAAAGCCCAGCACCAACAACTTACAGGAAAAGTTTATTTTAGCTCACAGTTTTAATCCGTAGTTGGTTAGTTCAAGGTAGGAAGAAAGGTTTTGGAAAAGGAAAGTTGCTCACCTCATAGCACAGACAGAAACCTTAGAAAAAAGGTGAAGTTTAAGAGGGAAATAAACCATCTCAGGTCATACTCTGAGAGTTAAGGCAAACTTCACTGTGATCCCCCCATAAAAATTAAACACTGCTGACATACTGGCACAGGGTAAACCTTTATACATTCCAAAAAGGAGGAACAGGGTGATAGAAAGGAATGAGACCAAAACAATACAGGAATATAGACAGACAGACATTATATCTTGGAGCATTGTGTCCAGCACCAAAGCAAGTGGGAACTTCAAAGGCTTTGAGTGGCCTGATATGGCTTGTATCTAAATATACCCCCAGAGCCTCATAGGTGGGGTTTAGGTTGTGATACTGGGATTGGCTTGTAATACAATACTAGGATTAAGGATGTGAATGCTACCTACCCTATTGAGCAGGTAGCCTAGGTAAGATATAAAGAACAAAAAGTTGTAGTCCTGGCTGATGGCTTGCTTGCTTTTGTTATCCCTTGCCTTGCATGAATGTTTGTCTTCTGTGATGCTCCTCTGCATGCACTCTGCCTTAAAGCCAGCCAACTATGAACTAACACCTCCACAAATTGTGAGCTAAATACTTTGGGTGTCAGATATTTTGTCTCAGTAGGAGAAAAGAAACTAAGACCTACCCCTCAGTACTGCCAAGTGCAGCCCTTCTCACTGGGCTGACTTTGGCTACTGACTGTGGCTTTCCTCCTTAGACATTTTACATTCTGACATCTCCAATTTCCTGTGGTCTTCATTGTTCCTTCAGCATTATGTAGTTTCCTTTCAGTGGAGCACTACCTCACCTTGCATGTTTTCTGAAATCTTGAGTGGAAGCCTTTCTAACCCCACAACTCTCATTTTCATTCTGCATGCCTGTGATACCAGAGTGTTGTCATCTCAAGTAGTATCCTGGCCCCCTTGCATCATGATTGTGGAGACTCTATATGCCTAGATTGCTGAGCACTGAACTTGAATCCCAGCAAACCCAATTCTCTAGAGCTTTAAATGTAAGTTCACTGCCATTGCCTTAGTCAATTCTTTTGGAGCAGAACACCCATGTGCTCACATCTCAAAGAAAAGTTAACTTTTGCAAGGTGAAAGATAGGATCTTGCTGTTTCCTACAATGCCCTCAAGGTCATTGTTCTGATGTGGCTAATCTTTAATGCTAATCTTTTTAGCAACCATGATTTTCTGTTCTCCAGATTTGTAAGCATTTCCCTTAAGAAGCTAAAAACTTCAAATGGCTCTTTTGTTCCTGTTTATTAGTATAAACCTAGCTGAAACCTACTAGTAGTATCTGTCTATGCCACAGCTGAAGTATTAGTCTGCTTTGAAATTTTCTCTTTCAGATTAATTCCACATCACCCTTAATCTCAATTTTCCTACAATGTCTCCGGGCATGAGCAAAAGCAATATCTGGAGCTCAACTGCCAGTGGACTCTGTTCACAACTGAAACTTCCTGAGCGTTGTCTTTACTATCTGCCTTTTTGGTTTTCAGTGTTCTGACCAGAATCTCTTATACAGCTCTGCTTATTAGCATTCTAGAGCTGCTACTCCAGCTCAAATTTCCAAACCTTTCCTAACCTCTCCTATGCGCTACTTGCAGAGACTTACTTGCAGAGACTTTTGAACCACCTGGTTTACAATCACAATAACAACCCCATTCTCTGGTACCAGCATCTGTCACATTCACTCTCCTTGTTTCTGAGGAAAATGTAATACCTGCAAAAGTTAAAGAAGAAAAAGCTTATTTTGGCTTCTGCTGGGAAAGGAGATGCTCTCTTCCAGGTCACATCCCCAGTAACTCACTTCTTCAAACAGACCCCAGCTCCTAACAGCACATTTAGCTATAGCACCCATAACCCAGTCACCTTTTAAAAACCTTGCCTTATGAATGCATGAGGCCTAGGGAGTGAGCACATCTGTATATAAGCCATAATATGTTTTCTTCCCCAAAAAAGGAGATTCTTTTGGCAGATTTTTTTTTTTTAAATCTTGAAAGCTCTTGGCTATTTTGTATACATGTAGTAGACAAAGGTGTTTGGGGGGGCTGAAAAGCTTTGAAATTCTTACTAGCAGAAAGAGAGCTAAAGATGAGTGGAAAGACAACACTAGACTTAGCTGAGAGAGTTGAATTTGATTTATGTGACATAACCAGATTTTTAAATTTAAAATATGTTTCATTCTCTAAAAAGTAAGGGTCAGCGAGATGGCTCAGTGGACTAAATGCATGCATAAGCAAGCATAGGGGCCATAGTTTGACCCCTGGTACCACATGCTGTGCCAGCCCCACCCCTAGGCATGCTGACTGAGCTGACAACTGAGTCCAGGCATGATGTTGCACACCTATAAATCCCAGTGCTGGGGAGGCTGAAAACAGGAGTGTTGCTATAAGTGTAAGCTTCTACAATAAAGAGAATAGAAGTAGCAAATTTGGGATTTCAGGGAGCACAAGAGAACTGCATTTGATTCTATTTTTTTTTTTTTTCAAAATGGTTGTATAAGTAGAGGTAGTAGAAATATTAGCTAGGACCCTCACCATGTGTCAGATACTAAGTCAAGTGTTACAATTGCATTGTTTCATTTAATTTTCCTAATAGTCTTACAAGTCACTTAAAAATTTCTAAAACTAGGCATTAAGCCGGGCGTGGTGGCGCATGCCTGTAATCCCAGCACTCTGGAGGCTGAGGCAGGAGGATTGTTGTGAGTTCGAGACCAGCCTGAGCTACAAAGTGAGCTTAAGGCCAGCCTGAACTGCATAGTGAGACCCTGTCTCAAAAAGACAAAAAAAAAAAAAACAAAACTAGGCATTAAGAAAGATGTTACTTGTTACAAGGTTAAATAACAGCTTTAAAAAGAAATAAAACAACAACTAGGATTTAGAGATTAAGTCTGTAAGATCCTAATCATGTATTACGATTTTAATACCTATAAAATTGTATATAATTTTGTATATAATCTAGTGGACTAGATTCCCTGAAAGATACCTGATTTGAGCCAGAAATAATAGAAAGTGTCAGAATTTTATGGGTCGCAGAACCATAGGAATGAATGAGATTATTTTATTGGTAGAATTTTGATTTGGTGGGAGACAAGTATTATAATGTGATTTCTGATATAGTACTCAAATAAATATGCCCGTGATGCCAAAATAAAACCAGTTTATAATGTACCTTCTCTTGAACATGTTGAAACTATTTAAAGTCACCTATATGTATCTTATTTCCCCAGGTTTTCCTTTTACCATTTTTGATCACTGTAGGCAACTTTGATATAAACCACCTACCAGGGATTATTTTAGAAATATGCCTTAGGAGGAATGCTGCTTTCAGTAAGAGAGCTCAGGTCAAATAAAGACAAGAACTACAACTAGGGGTCTTCAGGGAACAAATATCGGATAGTCCAGTTAATGGCAGTTCTTTGAAAATGAATTTTTTATACTGTTCTAAATCTGTTCTGTTCCCTCTGATAGCTACTGTTCTGCTGATTTTCACTGCTACTGTGGTTTTGAGGCTGTTGGTTTTCAAGGCTACATGAAGCTTTGAAGACAGAGTAGGGAGTAAGAATCCTGTTCATACCAGGATTCTACTGTTACCCTTAAATGGATTGTTGCAAGTTAATTAACCCTGGTTAATTTCCAAAGTTTTGAAAAATCTAGGTTTGACCATTTTTACTTGCTGTTATGGAAAAGTCATTTTGAAAGATTTATACTCTTCCATTCCCAGTATCATCCGAAAAAGAGGTTTTAATGGGTAAAACTGCAAAATGATCAGAGAGTAGGTTTTATTCTGTATGAAATATAGCATTTTTCTCATATTATTTTATTATGTCTTTTTATTGATGTCTAAACTTTGGAATACAAAGTATCTGTTAATTACCAGCATCTGCAGTGTAATCAGTTCCCATCTCAAATAAATACATCATTGTATTTATTACACATAGTAAAATTATGTTCAAACCTGATGGATGAATAGTCCTATAAAGAAGGGCTTGTTTGGTTGTGTTTTTTTTTTTGTTGTTGTTTTGTTTTTGTTTTAACCTGACTCACCCTTTACTTTAGAATAAATAAACCACTTCATATTCACTAAATTTCCCTACCTTGGTGCCTGAGTCTTTTCTGTAGATGGGCAATCTTTCATGCACAGCAGATTCTTTGTTTGGATACTTGATTGAGAGTTGTTTCCAAAATACTGAGTCTTTTGTCCAGATGAAACTGAAAAGGCAGAACAAGAAAAAGTAAAAGCACTTCTCCTTTTCTGCACCACCTAAGATCCTAAAAGATAATTTCTTATATTAGCTTTTACCTAATGCTTTTTTTTTTTTTTTTTTTTTTTTTAATGTATTTTAGTAAGGGGGTATACGGTCTACAGGGTCTCACTACATATAGATCAGACTCATAGTGATCTGCCTGTGTTCAGCCTCCCAAGAGCTGGGATTATAGGCCAGTGAGACTGCCACCAACCCAGTCTCAATCACCCATCTCAGCACGCCCCGGGGGAGGGACCAGCACAGCATGTCGGGTATCAAACCCAGGCCACTGCATATGCCTACACAGGTGCTTTAATCCACTGAGCTATTGGGCTGGCCTTTTGCCTTTGCTTCTTGATCTCCATGAAAGCTATATTTGGTTTAATTGGGGGAAAAAAGAAGGAAAATTTTCACTAATATCAGAATAAGTTAAATATAGTTATATGTGCATTTTAAAAATCTGATAGTTTACATACCAAACAATGAACATTCTATAAACTTCAGGGGTGGGATTACTGAGACTTTAAATAATGCTTCATGTCTTTGTGCCCTAAAATTTTAATCCAGACCCTCAATTATAGAGTTTACAACCAAAAGTAATTTTCTTATAATGATTCTTTAGCTTTGCCTGGCAAATAAAATACTTTTTTGTTCAATTCCCCACCATTATAAGGTTTTGAAAGGCTAAAATGAAAACATTAAACCAATCTGTTCTTTCTCATTAAGATTTGTTCCTCCTGTACACCTATACTATGCCACTTTCTAAGCAGTATTTCATGAGCAATTCAGATACTTTTTAAAAAATATCAGCATAATTTATTAACTTTTCTTAGACACAAAAAGTCTTACATACCCCCAGTGGTACTGGAGCATTTGTATTAGAGTCACAGCCCTTTTTTCTTTGAGATGTGGCTTTTACTGAATCACCAAAATGCTAAGGCTGAGCTCAAACTTGAGATCCTCTTGGTTCAGCCTCCCAGAGTGCTTGGATCCATACAGCTTCAAGGTTTTCATTCTCACAGGATTTCTCTGTATGGGGTAGTATATTGTGTGTACTATGGGAAATATCTTAAATTTAGTAAGTGGTTAGCTCCCTGAAGAAACAAATATCTTTGACTCCTCTCCAGATGCATTTTAAGTGCATTTGAGAACTAAATAGAAGCAATTCAATTGTCTAAAAATTATAAGAAATTAAAGCTAGTATGTATCAAACCTAGATCAGTGTTGTCCAATGCAGTATAATGTGAACCAAATAAATAATTTAAAATTTATTAGTAGCTACCTTAAAAACTTGAAAATAGGCAAAATTAGTTTTAATATTTTATTTACCTACTAAGCCCTGAATTATCTTTATTTTTTTTAAAGTTAATTTATGAATTATAAGAAACAAAACCAGAAAAGGCAAAAAACAAAGCCATTTCAAGTTATAGGTACACTTGGATGTGTCCTTGTAGGTCATGCATATACACATACAACATGCCATTTTTTTATTTTTATTTTTTAAAAAAAAAGTACAGGGCTGGCCAGATAGCTCAGTGGATTAAAATGCCTGCTGAGGCAGACACAGGTGCTGGGCTTTGATCCCCATGCCAGGCCCACCTCCAGGGCACGTTGAGTGTGCAACTGAGACTGAGTGTGGTGGCATATGCCTATAATCCCAACTTTTGAGAGGCTGAAAATAGGAGGATCGCTATGAGTCGAATCTATGTACTGAGATCTTTAGACCCTGTACTAAATACACTTAAAAAAAATAGTGTTAAAACAAAAACTACAAATGATACAGAATTTCACTGAACAAAATAATACGAATTTCATAGTCTTTGTTGGATTGCATAGTGTTGTCCTCAAATTAGTTGTTTATATTACCAGATAAATGCATGTAAAATTGGAAGAAAAAAAGAAATGTATAAGAATTTAAGAGAAAAGGTTTCAAGAATTGAAAATAGACAAAACAGATTAAGTATCAATTGCTCCTTTCCACAAACCAGCAGAAATCCACAGTACAGTTGTATAAACCGTCCTGCTTACATACATCTCTTTCCCCTACTCCCTCCTGTCCTTCTCCTCAACTCAGTAATTCCTTCCTTTTGAACAGGTTCATTCCCTTTTCCCAGTATCTATTGTACCCTTCAGATTTCATTTTCTTTTTCAGGTTCTCACACTAAAGAATACAATGTTCACACATTTCATATAGGAGTATGGTCTCTATTTCATATCAGAGTCTTATTTCATATAGAAGTATGGTCTCTAGTTGCATCCATTTCATCAAAATCATCTTTTATAGCTAATTAATACTCCATTGTGTAAAAATACCACATCTTCTTTATCCAATCCATTTGTATTGTTTCCAAGACTAAGCTATGACAAATTGCTACTGTAAACATGGGTGCACATATATTGCTGTGGTATAATGTTTTCCGTTATTCTGGAACTACAAGGGTGTTTTTGATATTACACTAACTCAAGTGTTTTCGAAAAGATTGTAATCCTGTCTTTCTTTAGTGTAGAATACTATTCCAACATGCAATTCATATGAAAACTACTAATTGGGTGCCTTTGGTTGTTGGATTTTTGTACTAAAGGCCTTTTCTAGTGCATAATTTACACTTACAGCATATCTCATCCAGCCACATTTTAAGTTGTTGATACCCACACATAGGAGCTGCTAACATTGGACAGCGTAGCCATAAAGGAAGTTAATGTAGAACCAATAGGATATATCACAAAGGGAAAAATGGATAATGTTAACTATAGCAAAGTGAACAAAGAAGAGAAGATACTTGGAGCATAACATGGTACAGTATCACTAACATACAACGAATTCATTAAAGTTAGCAAGAACCCTGAGAAACCAGAAAATAAATGGTGGCATATACTGGCAATTTACCCCCCTCCCAAAAAGTGACTATTAAGACTTCAAAATAATAAATACAAATTTAATTAGTGACGGTTATGCTCACCTGTAATCCTAGTACTCTAGGAAACTAAGGCAGGAAGAAGTCAGTTCCAGCCCAGCTTACTGTGAAGACCTTGGGTTCAATCCTCACCACCAGGTTAAAAAACAAACAAACAAACAATGCAAAAGTAGTGGGAAATGTGGCTCAATAACAGAATGCTTGCCTATCGTGCATAAAGACCCTTCAGCACTTGGAGGGAAGGTATGTAAATTAAAATAGTAGTATAATATTCTATTTTATCTGTCAAAATAGTGAGGACTATAAAGACATTTTCTAGCTTATACAGAATGTTAAAAAAAAAAAAAGTGTCCTTAAATAGGCTATGAGAGAGACCATAAGTTAGTAAAATCCTCATAAAAGGCAATTTAGCAACAAGTACCAAAATTCCTTTACAGGGAATCTTTGCAATACTAACTACAGAGGAAAGACTATGTCTCAAAATGCTCACTTTTAAACTGTTTATAATAATTGAAAACTGCCTAAATTCCTTACATTGAGGAAATGGGTAAGTAGTTTATCATATAATCACTTGATGGAATACTTGGAGTAATGTAATGTGAAAATGTTTTATGATATTAAATTTTTTTAAAAGATGCAAAATTGTGTCTAGAAATTAGAGGGGGAATCAACCCTATGTAGACAAAACTAAAAAGTATAACAGAATGTTAACAGTATTTATCTTAGGCTAAAAAGACTATAGACATTTAACTTCCAGTTTTCTGTATTGATTTTTCAAATTTTTATTTTTTAAATAAAATTAGTGTATATTTTAACTTTATAAAGAAACTACTTTAAATGGTTGGATTACTTTAATACATTCTTGGATGTACTGTAGTTTAAATGTCAGACTAATTCAAGTATACTCACTTCACACTCAGCAGTTTATACTTCAGAAAAGTACAACTGATTAACTTCCATAGATGATCCAAGTATTTTTTAATGTGATTCCACCTTTGTTTCTAAATGAAGTGTACTGACTTTCCAAAAAAAATTGTCACTGTCTTTTTCTATTCCCTTTACTTCTGGCCTAACTTTGACTTCCAGAAGAATAAAATAATGCTTTTTTAACAAACAAACAACATAAAGTTAAATAACTCAAATCTGTTCTTTTACCATCTAGTACTTTTGTGTGTTGACTTACTCTTCTGTAATTATGTTAATACTTGTTTCCTTCATTTGAAGGTAATTCTGGTACAAGTTAACCCGGGGGAGGCTTTTACAATAAGAAGAGAAGATGGACAGTTTCAGTGCATTACAGGTATGAAGTATAATTTATGATATATATTAATGTAAATGCTTAGAGCTTCATCTTTCCTACCACAATCACACAAAAGCACAAATTACTGTATTATTTAACTGTTACAGTGTCTTCCTCACTAGTCTCTTTGCACTGGTTTCTTTATTAAACTTACTATAGTATTGCTTGTATCACTTTGTTGCTCAGTGAATCTGGTTCAGATTCATTTATCTTTCATAAAGATCTTTTAGCTTTTATTCATACTCTTACTTTCTCTCCAATACTACTTTACTTCAATTTTTCTTAAATCAGCTTAATTCACTCACTTGAACCTCTCTTCATGCTGTCAGTATTACTTTCATTATCTAGAATTATCTTCCTGTTATCACCATTCCAGATTATTCAAGACCTACCAGTGTTTGAAGACTTAACAGAATCACCTGGTCTATGCTTACTAACCACTTCTTCCCCCTAGAGGTGGGAGAAAGAGATTGCTCCCAGCTGATGGAAATATTTTTTTCTGTGTGAAAATGGTAGCAATAGAAAAACTTACTGGCTAAGGTAGTCTCTTAATCCAGTATGACTAGTGTCTTTATGAAAGTGGAAAACAGACACAAATATACAGCCCAAGAGGAAGATAAAGGCAGAGGTCCACAGTCAGGACCCAATGCTAAAGATTGCCAGCAAACCATCAATGAAAGGTAGATGGACCAGATTCTCCCTTATATCCATGGGAAGGAACCAGTTTTGCTGAGCTTTAGTATTTTACTTCTGGCCTCCAAAACTGTGAATCCATAAATTTGTTTTTAAATGAAAAATTGCTGCCTTTGGAATTAGAAAGAGAACCAGAATATAATCATACTCTGTGTGATCTTGCATATGTTACTTAAGTTCTGTAAGTATATTTCTATCAGTAAAATTCCTGTCCCTGCCAATAATAGTGAACCTCACAGCATGATTGTGAGGGATAACTACTATGTATATAATGTACTCCAAAGCAGATTTGGCATATATAAAATATTCAGTAAATGATAGTGATGATCATTGTGGTATGATTGTGTATGATTATAATCTCCATCTTCTCTGGAACCTTATTACAGCATTTATTTTAACATGGACTTACCAAAAAGCTATGTGCTATCTTTTAGTATTTTTTTCTGATTGTATTGTTCAAATTATTTTAATTTTATATTGTTTAACTTGAAATATTTGTTTACTAGAAATAAGGTCCAAGCTCTATGAACAGGTAACATTTCTTACACATAATTGAAGATCATATCCCTTTCAATTCTTAGCATTGCATATAAGGATTCCCTCAGAATTTCTGCTTTAACTTTTAAAAGAGTATATTACAGGTAAGGTAACCATATATTTTGTCATCCAAACGGGGTACCTATGGGAGTGAAAGGACTTTTGTAATTACTCCATGACTACTTCAGGTAAACTACAATTTGAGATATTTTCCTCTCATTTACCCAAACTGTCTAGTGTGTTTAACCATTAATCTGACTCTTTCTGGGAAAGCAATTAGCTCAATAATTAAAATTAAGATATTCAAACTGCCATTTAAGACTCTGTATGTTTTACGGTAACAAATGTCTCTTAAGTTAAAAAAAAAGAAAAAGAAAAAGAAAAGAAATGTCTCTAAATTAAGCCAAATCAGTTGGGTGGCAGTTACACTTTACAAGTAAGGAGCCAGGGCTATAGCTCAGTGGCACAGTGCCTGCCTGGCAAGCACAGTGTTCTCAGTTCAGTTCTCAGTTCCAAAAAGAAAGAAAAAAGAAACTTTACAAGTAAGAATCCAGATGTTGTAGGTTTGAAAAACACAAGACAATAAATTTTATAGGCAATAAAATAATATTCCCCTCTCTTGTCAGTTAAGCTTACATGAATACAATTCTTTCTATTTTGGAGACTGGATCTCACTATGCAGTTCTGACTGGCCTTGAATTCACTGCATTGCCCAGGTTGTCCTCAAACTAGGACAATCATTCTGAGTGCTGGGGCATACACTATACCTGGCTCCTATAATTTCAGTTTTTTAATGTATATCTCATAGAATGCACATTACTAGTAGGGCACAATGGTTTATTTGTATACTTTTTAAGTTGTCCATAAATATTGTTTGTAATGGAAACATTTTAGTTAATATATCTTTTTAAAAGTATTTTCAGATGGTGGTACTTGTCACTATTTTAACCATGACTAAAATATAAAAACTGAAAATCCCAGTTGGATACCCTAAGCCTAAATTGTATATAGCTTGTATTTTTAAATCTAGTTTGTGACTGTAATCTGTAAATCTCCTCATAAATCTATTACATTGATTTTATAAGTGGCAGTGACCTGTTCAGTTATGACAAAAGGGCTATCTGATTTATAATGGTGACTATAATGCTAACAAACCATCTTAGTAGTAAGAATTAATTACCATGTGAAGATATTTTTACATAGAGACACATTGCTTTGCCTCACTGGAAAAGACTCCTTTGTCCAAGTGACAGATTATCAGAGTGGAGACTTTATTATAAAATGATTGGGTAAAAAATTTTAAGCACAGGAAAAGATAAAAGAAACTAGACAGAAAATAAAAAGGTTCTTCTCATCTTTATTTTTATATGTCCAGAATAGCAAGATAGAATGTAGTAGTAAGCAAGGAACTGGGATTGAGATATTTGTATGTTCTTTCTCCAACCAAGAGAAGAAATTTGATAATTGCTAGTGTTCCTTTTCTCTATTTTGCTACCACTGTCATGTAGCAAGTCCTTTGCGGACTAACTCTAGAGCTAGGCAATAGCGAGGAAGTGTCAAAGGAGGAAAATCATAGGCCAGTGAAACTGAGAGGGGAAAATGGCCCTAAAGCCATCAGGTCAGAATAACTCTTCTGTGGTAGTCACTATACTCATAATAGAAAAATCTACAGTAAAACCTGGAGAAAGGAGATAAATCCAGAGTAAATTTTTAAACATTTGAAATAAAGATTCTTCTTAAAGTAATTAAATTTTTGCCTTTCAAAAATTTATAGGGCTGGCCAGATAGCTCAGTGGACTAAAGTTCCTGCTTAGGCAAAGTGCTTGGATGGGGGTTCGATCCCTGGCACCATATACCGTGCTGACCCCACACCTGGGGAGCTCTGAGATAGCACATAAGACTGGGCATGGTGGCACTCACCTATAATCCCAGCGCTTGGAAGGCTGAAAGTGGGAAAATTACTATGAGTCTGTTCTGTGTAGGAGACCCTGTACTAAATACATTTTTAGAAAAAGTTATAAAAGCAACAAACTAGGTTAATGGAACTTTAGAGTTCTAAATAATCTGCTTTTATTAGAAGTCCAGAATTTGTGAATTATAGCTTGTTATGGTCAGGGCCTTCTACTCTTAACATACTTCCTGGGGAGATAAACCTTTTTTTTTTCTTCCTATAAATTTGATAAGTGTCTGTTAGCTAGTTGCTGGAAATTCAAAGGAAAACAAGGTACAGTTCTTCTCATTCAAGAACACTCTTTGTAGTAAGGGAAGAAAAAATGGAAAGTTAATGATATAAGAGTATAAAAGCCCATTAGTAAGATGGCATAAGATATTGTGAGGACATAGAAGAAGAGGTACCATTATAACACAGAGTGATATGTAAAGAAAAATTTATTTCATGAGAAAGCGGTATGTGAGACGTGTGAGCTATCTTTAAGGAAGCTGGCAGCTGGACAGAGAGTCCCAATAATTTTAGACAGAAGAAACAGTGTTCAAAAGCAGCCAAAGGAAAGGAAGAACTTGAATTATTATTATTATTATTATTATTATTATTATTTATTTATTTATTTATTTATTTTTTTTTTTTATGTCTTTTTGAGACAGGGTCTCACTGTGCAGTTCAGGCTGGCCTTAAGCTCACTTTGTAGCTCAGGCTGGTCTCAAACTCACAACAATCCTCCCGCCTCAGCCTCCCTAGTGCTGGGATTACAGGCATGCGCCACCACGCCCAGCTTCTAAACTTGAATTATTTAAATAACCACAGAGAGTAGAAAGGCTGAAAAGCTGTATAAAAGGGGGATATGGCTAGAGATCTATCTGAAAATATAGCCTTATCTTGAAATGGCTTGAGCGATGGACCAAAAACTATCCCACCACCGTCATTTCTGGAGATTGAGCCCAGGGCCTTTGGATAGAGCTACATTCCCAGCCCTTTTTTATTTTTTGATACAGGGTCTGACTAAGTTGCCAAAGTGAGGCTTGAACTCGATGATTACCCTGCTGCAGCCTCTCAGAGGCTGAAACAAGTGTGTGCCCCCAAACTTTGCTCAACATACTGAGTAACTTTGTGAACACAGTTTGGAAGAAACTTTGAAGGAGTGTATATAGAAGAGTTAACATCCAATTTATAGTTTTTTTCAAAGCTCAGTTAGACTTTCTGTTCAGTTAATATGTAGTACCTGTTGGCCCAGAAGTCTTCCTTAGGGGTGTTTTCACCTTCTAAGAAAAGGGGGTGGGGAAGAGGATTACTGTACTGTGGCCAAAATTATGGACTTTTGAATACCTGTTTTTAAAAATACATGTTTTATGTTAGCACTGAGCAGGAATAAAAATAGTTTGATGTGATCAGTTTATTGTCTCATTCCAAGTTCTCTTCAGGAGCTCATCTTCCTTTAACTCTTTACCTTATTCTACTCTTAATCTTATTCTACCAACAGTTCAGTCCTCTATTGATCACTTTGCATTTGGCCCTTCTTCTTGTTTTTAGGCTTATTTATGTTGTCTGATACAGGTCTAGACCTCTTTCCTTTTTCTTCTTTTTTTGCCAACTTGAGCTGCCACTCGTTTCAGCACAAGATACAACATTACATTTAAAATGAGAGTTCCTAGCATCTTGAATCTGTCTTACCTTTTTTCTATTAAGAGGTATTTTGAAATTGCTTTAAAAACTTGATGTATGATGCTTTTGTGGTTAAGTTACTTTGATAAACATGTTAACAAATTATCTGGAATGATGGGATACTGTAAAAATAAAGTCATTTTAGTTTAGTATTTTGTACATAGGAATATAAACATGTATTAAGTGAGTAAATTTTTAGGTTCAATATTAATAGGACTGAAATTCTTAATTTTATTTTGCAGAAAGGTAAACAGAAACTAGCATGGTGGTATATACCTGTAATCCTAGCATTTGGGAGGCTGAGGCAGGATGATTCCCATGAGTTTGAGACCAGCCTGGACTATATAGAGAGTTCAGGTTAAGCCTGAACTACAAAGCAAGACCCTGTCTTGAAAAGCCCCCCAAAAGTATACAAAACAGGGAATCAAGCAAGGTTTCTAAATTTGGGTTCTTGGGCATGTCATAGAGACATACTTCTTACAAAAACGTGGTCAATTCTTAAGGCCCTCATTGTAGAGCTGACTCTACTGGTAATAAATTCCCTCCTTGAGATGTCATCTGTTCAATGAAGCCCAGGCTTCACTTTCCTTCCTTCCTTATGTATATGTATATGTAGAAATATATATGTAGAAATAAATCAAGCCAGATATTTGTAGCCCTAGTTCTTTTCACTATACCTAACATATAAAGAACATTCAATAAATGTTTAAGTTGAAGGAAGGAAAGAAAAAGTAACATTTCTTGAGCATTTCTATGTGTCAGTCAGTGGAATCTAGGTAGCTAAAAACTATCCTTATCAAATAGTAGGTATGACTTTTTCTTTTCTGTGACATTTCAAAATAAGTAAGTGGGGTTAAAGAATAAAATTTATTATTAGTGGTTTTACGTGGTACATCTATTTTGGTGTTATTCTGTGCCTCTATATTCAGGACAGAAAATTACAAAAGCAAGTAAGAACAGCTATGCCTAAATATATGCTGATGTGCTTAATTTTATTAAAGTCATTAAGCATGTGTTCCAGGGATCTGAATTAAAACTTTTGCATTTATTGTTGTATAGTCAAGTTATATTAAGCAAATTGGTCATCATATTTTTTAAGTTTGTTTATGTAGAGAATGTTGTGTAAATCTTGGAACATATTTTGCCATAGAGATTATTATTAGGCCATATCTTTTTGGAATTGTTATTTATATATAGAACCCAAGACCTACTTCAGATATATAGTCCCTAATTAAATCAATCATAAATTAACCAGATTTACATGGAAAGTTTTTTGCAGCATGGATGCCACAATTATATGTTATCAAAAATAAAAACCATCTAAATGACAAAAATAAGCAAGCATTCTTTAGCTCCTCAGGCTTGACAGATCTTTGATATCTTTATGGGATGATATCTCTGCCTTTTAGTTAAGATCGAGTATCTAAGTAAAAAGACAACATTTGTTCATTGCCAGAATACAGTTTTTTTTTCTTATTTTGTGTTTTCTAGGACTGTGTTCTCAAAGGCCTTCTTACTGAGCATGTGTAATCAACAGCTTTAACTAAAATAAAGGACATTTATAAAACTTTTAAGGACAGAAGTTACAAAGAGTAAATGTCACGCACAAAAAAATCAGAATATTGAAATAAGTTAATAGTGTGAAATTTAATATTTTTGATTTAAAAAAATTAATTGCACTGGTACTATTAAGATCCGTATTAGTCAGAATTCTTTTTCAAACTCTTTTCTGTTAAACACAAAAGGAGTCTAATAAGATTTACTTTCCAAAATAAAATAAAAGGATTTACTTTCCTCTCTACAATTCAGTCCTCAATTCATTAGGTGGGAGGGAAATGTAGGCAGTGCATTATGGGAACGGAGGAGGCAATCTGCAGGTCCCAGAAGTAAAGTTTAGAACTCAAACTGGGTGAGAAACATATCATATATAATAGCCTGGTATTGGCAGTCAGATCCCAGTCAGGGAATTGACACATCATGAGAAAGTGGCCTGGTACAGAAAGCTAGTTTAAAGAGGCTGAGAAGGATGTCCACAAGAAAAGGATGGTATATGGTATATAAGAACCTAAGCAGGATAAGGAAACTATTGATACAGAGGGTACTCTGAATTGTAGAGAGGATAATCAGAATTCAGGCAAGAGTAAAAGGCATCATTGAAAGGATTAGCCTGACATAAGTTGTAGAAGCCCTAGCATCAAGTCAAACCTTCCACATGCTGAAATTGTCTTGAAATAGAAAGTCAGAGCTTAAGTAAGATGTAGAGAAAAAATTAAAAAGATTCTGATTAGGAAATCACCATCAATGCTATGATTGCAACTCCTGGCCCATTCTCCCTCCAGAATTCAGCATTACTTGCTTCTAGCACAGGTACCAGCCAGAATTACATAAGCTACCTATGATTGCATGATATATTGTCAGCACCTATGGGAGTGATGATCTTTACTTCACACCATAGTATCTCCCGAAACAAAGTCTCCTGGTATCTCCTGAAACAAAGGAACTTCATTACCTACACACCAAAACAAATGTTAGCGTTCACTATCGTGCATGGAAGAGGGCTTAACTTTTTAAAGAGTACTTGTTTATTTTAGCAGAACTGGAATTAAATCTGGGTGGTCTATTGAATTTGATTTGCAAAAGAGAAATGATTCTTGAAAATAAATGATTTTTTTTTTCTTGCGGAACCGGGATTAAACTCAGACCCTTGCACCTGCCAGGGAAGCATTTATTCTCCTGAGCTATCTCCGCATCCCAAGAAATGGTATCTTAAACTTTATTTTATTTTATTTTTTTTTGGTACCAGGGATCAAACTCAGGACCTTGCACTTACCAGACAAGTGTTTATGCCACTGAGCCATTTCCCTGGCAAACTTTAAAAGTAAAAATATAAGTTTAGTGCATGTGTGTGGTATGCAAGTTAGATGGTATTTTGTTAACATTTTAAAAGTATTGACCAACTGAAGTTGTCCCAAGGGAGAATCATGAAGTCATTCTTGTGAAAGATTAGCAGTATATGAAGGATGTTTAACCTACAAAACAAAACAGTGACTTACTTAGTAGGTGTTCTCTGTACCTCTTTGAGGTAGCATTTAGACCAACAGATAAGCAAATAAGGTAGGAAATTTTTGCTTGGGGAACAACTGTACAACAGTTAATGAGTACATCCAAGTGGATCTGTTACTGTTATACCTGAGGCTTGCCATTATATATGTTCATGCACTGGTTTGTTGATACTAGAAAGCAGTTCCTGCATAGAAAGAGAAGTTTGATTAGGTGAATCCCAACATTCATTCTAACTAAAGATTTTTTTGATTCCTGAATAATATGTTAATTAAACTGAGATCTCTTTAGTTAATTCTGGGAATGAGTACTTTATATGAGAGTCTTAAATTTAGTAAATATACCTGTGCACAGTCACATTTCATAAAGTAATTGATCTAATGAATGGTTATGGCTCAGAATAGACCCATAAACAGAATGCTAGCTAGTTAATTTACTAATATCAGTTACCAATGAAACAAACACTTGGAAAAGAAACTCCAACTTGTGTTTATCCTCATATATACAGTCTTATTTAAAGTGTTCATAGAATACTACATTTCATTTTGTTTCCTTAACAGAAATTTCATCTCAGGTCATATACTAAAATAATGCCCTTTGCTTAGCAGGCATTTTGTTGATAAGTCAAAGTGAACTATCTTTAAAATATTTTAAAGATAGAGGCATATTTGTTTGCTTTGCCAACTACTATATACCAAAAACAGACTCATACTTTGGGATATTTTAGTGCCTCAGAATCTCAAACATCAGGGGCTGGGAAGATGGCTCAGTGAATAAGCACGTCCCTGACAAGTGCAAAGGCCTGAGTTCAATCCCCAGTTCCACAAAAAAAAAAAAAAAAAAAAATCTTAAACATCAGTACTAACTAGTTAAGATTGTCTAGCTACAGAAATGTAAGTACGTAGGTAGCTATAGATATCACCTGGATATTGACCATTTAATCAAAAAATCCTAGATTTATGCTTATTTTCACATGTAAGTCTCACTCTTACATATGGAAAAAATTGTCAAGATGAATTCAAGTTTGTTGGGAGGTATCACCTTTGTTTTCTCACACATCACTTAGAGAATCCAAGAACGGAATTAAAGGCACAGACTATGTTGATTGTGAGCTCTTTCACTTGCCAAAGTGTGAATAACATTGAGACCCATCTAAGTCCTATTTTCCCTTTTGGTTCCAAGTAGCTCATTGTGTTTCTGGCACTTGTTGAAGTGTTCTCATCATTGTTGCTGTTGTATGGCTTTCTCCTCTGCCAGTGGCAGTTTTCTTGGTGCTTCTGTTGTCTCTTTTATTTACAAAGTAACCAGCACTGTTCCTGTGGCAATTATTGTCAATCCTTCTGTTCCTGGTTTCATTCTTTTCATGGCTACTGCTGTTTATCTGTGCTTTTTCCTCTCATATGTCTTTTCAAGTATTTAATCCTGCCATTAAAGTGACTAGGAAGGGAAGAGAAGTTTGTCCTATTTTCTCTCTTTGTGTATGTTTTAGAATCACAATTGTAGGCACTTAACCATTTTCCCTCCCCACAATTAATCAATTCCTTTGAATTTACAATTTGCAGTGAAAAGGATTTGGAGGTGGGGACCTCTGCTACAAAGAACCATCTGAATTTTTAATATAGTACTTTTTTTTAATGCTTGTAAGACCTATAGCCCATTAATATGAACTCTTCTTCATCAGAGTGAGTTATTCCTCCATACAAATGTTGGAGCTTCTGGTCTTAGTAATTTGTTGCATTCTAGTCTGAATCCTGATGTCCAGAAGATTTGGGCATCCCTCTTCTTCTAGGATGTGTTTGTAAAGGAAGGGAAAGAAATGGAGTTATCATGCAAGTAGGACTTCTAGTTGGTCAGTAGGAGTCAATCCTTAAAACACTTTAGTCCCATGGCTCTTATAAGGTAGAGCGGGGCTTTGATATTAAACACACCCCTGAAATTTATCAGCAGTTATGTACCACTTGTGTAAAGTAGTCACAACTTCTTGTTGAAATTACCACAAATAGAGGCCTAACATACATATGTAGCTTTTCTATCTAAGTTCATTCCATTAGAAATAGAATTTGTAAATGAATTAATGGTATATTGTAAAGAGGGTGAGTCTGGGAATAAGTTGACTGATGTGTTCTAGAACCAACAAGTGGGAATTACAGAGAAAAGAGATTTTAGCTTAGCATGAGGATAAATTTTACAATAAACAGAGCTATCAAGGTGAATTAAGGGTGGTGAGTTCACCATCCATCTTTAAAGATACTAATGCATATGCTGCTTCTTCACTTGATGATGCTGCTCTAGAGGACACTCAGCTTTGTTTGTTTTGAGTGAATAGTTGAAATGGATTCCTTATAAGGTTCTTCATAAGCTTAAAATGCTGTAACTCTATAACCTTGGATAGATTACTTAAATTCTGGGCTTTGTTTTGCACATATGTGAATGAGGATGGTCTAGTGCAAATCAGGTTCTAAGTTCCCACAAGCCCTCAAATTTTTATGCATAATTGTGCTTATTATACTGTATCTTAAATTGATTAATTGATTGATTGATTGATTGATTTTTATGTATTTGGTACTGAGTCTCACTATGCAGCTTGGACTCCTAGTGATCCTCCTGTTTTGAATATTCCCCAGCACTGGGATTACACACATGAACCACCGCGCTAGGTCTCGGTGGCCAGCTCAGCGTGCCCAGAGACTGGGCGGGGATGACATGCTAGGGATAGAACTCTGGTCCCTGCACTTGCCTAAGCAGACGTTTAGTCTGCTGAGCTATGTTGCTGACCCTCTTAAACTAACTTTAATAATAGAGACATTAGTATTCTGAAAATTTTTTTACAAAAAGTTATTTTGTCTACTGACTTCCCATTACTATAAATGTGACTAAACTAAAATTTTTAACTTCTACTGAAATGGGTACTGCTTGAAACAATGTGTAATAGAGTCTAATTCCTACATGAGTAGGCATTAACATTTTTATTATAAGTAAAGTGAAGTTGTATCCTTTAGACATTTATTAGAAAATCTTAACCGCCCTTAGAAAATGCCTTAAAGTTTAGCAAGCTTTTCAGACTGGCAAAATAGTTATGACTCATCCTGAGTACATCCAGTAATAGTCCCAGGTTGTCCTTGTAAGCTATTAAAAGAAAAACTACGTTATTTATGACTTAGTTAAAAGAAAGTTTCTGAATGTACATTAAAAATAAGAATATAGACGAATGCAATTTGCCTGTATTCATCATTTCTTTATGTTCACAATAAGTAAAATACTAAAATCTATAAGTTTTGTCTTAGAAACTCTTAGCTAGTTTAGGTGTAAACTAGGTGAGATACATTACAAAATCTCAATTAAAATATTTTTAATAGATGGTAGCAAAAGGAAATTGAGACCCAGAAATATGTGTGTGTTAAAGAAGTTACATTATCTTTTCAGTAAATGCTTATAAATGCTTGCATTCTAGCAGTATTTATATTGGTAAGTGACTGAAATGAACATAGCAAGGAGTGAGCCTTTTCCTGAACTGGATTCAGAAAAATGTTTGTTTTGTTTTTTCTTTCCATAGTCATTTTTTTTTTAAAGCACTACTTTATTAGGCAGAAATGTGAATATAAAATGTAGCTCTCTTCCTTTTCCATGACACTAATTTCCCTTTTAAAAATGAAGCCACTTACTAAAAGTTACATAACAAGTGGAAAATAAAGATAGGGAGTAGATTTAGAATGGAAAAAAAAAATGAAGAGATTAGATCATTTTAAAGGGAAAATGCACTTAAAGTTTAAAAAGAAGTTAGAAATTATCCTTTTGAAGCATAATTTATGCTACTGATTCTTAGGAATTCCCTGTCAAGGGATATTTATCTATTTTGTTTTAAAAATTGCCTTTTGAATATATAATACTAAGTAGTCGTAAAAATAATTTTAGGTAAAAGAAAATGTTGAAGTATTCTTAAGGGTTTGCTTAATTTTTTAAATTACCACTCATAAGGTTTTTTTTTTTTAATGCACAGTTAGTTGTTGTGTACTAAGTAATTGAAATTTGGGAACCTTCTGTATTATCTTCTCATTGTTGAAATAGGGTTCTATTGACTTTTCTTTCATAATAGTATGTTTTGTTCTTTTTGTATATTAAAATTTAGGTTCAAAAGTATATAGCATTTAAATGAAGTAAGTCAATTGCAAAAGAGTGGTATTATGTACCACTTATATGAGGTTCCAGGAGCAGTCAAACTAAGAAAGAAAGAATGTACAACAGTTGTCACTAGTAGCAGGAGGGAACTTTGAATGGGGAGTTTTTATTTAATGGGTCAGTTTTAGTTCTGGAGATGGACAGTGGTGATTGCATAACAATGTAAATATGTTTGATTCTGAACTGATAAATATGCGTTAGCACAGTTTAAGTGATAGAGGTTAGAGTTTAAATACTGTGGTAAATTGAATTCTAAAGTGGCCCCACACTCTACATGATGAATTTTACTTGAATATTTGGGCTATATTATATTGTACAATTGGATTTTAAGAGAGATTGGGGCCTGGGAGATAGATAGCTCAGCAGTATAAGCGTCCACCTGGCAAGAGCAAGGCCTTATGTTAAATCCCCAGTACCGAAAAATAAAAATAAAACAAAATTTTTAAAAATCCCCAGTACAATAAATAAATTTTAAGAAGACAAATTGTCTGAGTAATCATTTCATAATCAAATGAGCAAAAGATTTGATACATAAAAAGGAATACAACAAATGAAAGTTTTCTTGCTGATTTCACACATTGTTTCAGCTCTAAGGAGCTAAGTTTGGCCATAGGTAACAGATAGCAAGGAACTGATGTCCTCAGTTCTAGTTACAAGGCTGAATTCTTACACAACTATCTGAATTTGGAACAGCCTCCAACTTCCAGATGAGATCCCAACCTGACCTTTTGATTTCTGCTTTATATTATCCTGACCACAGAAAGCAGGTTGGGCCAGAATTCTGATTTGCAGAACTTTTAATTAATGCATGGATATTTTTTGTCACCACTATGTATATAACTACTATATATATATATATATATATATATATATATATATATATATATATATATATATATATACATAAAAAACTAAAACAATACCATGAACTTTTTTTTCCTCACATTGTAGTTCAAAGGTAGGCTTTAATGCTTAGATAGGTTTTCTGCTCCATAGGTCATACAGGTCACCCAGTTTGCTTTTATCTTGGTCTGCCACACCTAGGAGATTGCCCTTTTCTGAATAATTCAAGATGTTCATTTCCAAAAAAGAATGGCAAAGGGTGTATGTGTGTATATATATATTTATATAATTTATAGTACATAATATATACACACGACATATATGTCTTTTTTTCTTTACAAAGACATGCTGAAAAGCACCCAGATCATTCCTTTCACATTCTTACTGGCTATAGCCTAGTTAACCAATTAATCTTGGGGTTCAGAGATGAGTTTGTAAATAAATAGAGTTCCTAATTTAGAGTTAATTGGCTTCAGACCTATAAAAATAAGACACTCTAGTTTCCAGTATACAGTATTAAATGGCTTTGCAGTGCATATGTTAAACTATTTCTGGAAGAAAGTGCATAGTTGGAGGGAACTAGCCATTATTGAATTCCAAGTAAAACACCATCTTAGGTAATTTATGTCTGGGAAGTGATTGCAAAGAAATGTCTAAAATGTATAATCTGTAGCCAGATTACTTTAATCAGGTCCCAGAAGAACCACTTAGTAACTAGTAACTCTGGGCGAGTTATTAACCTGTATCTCAGTTGCTTTATATGTAAAATGAAGAAAGCAGCTATCTCACAGAATTTTTGGGAGGATTTAATAGATTGATTACATCAACAGTATATATAACAGTAACTGGTACATTGTTTTTCAGTAATCTTTAGCCAGTTTCATCCATGCTAATTAAGTTACAGTCATTCTCTTCCCTTTTCCCATTACTTGAGAATTTTTAAGTCAGTGTCTTAGTAGTTAGGAATGACTAAATGCTGAAATGAAGACAACTCTGTTATATTCCAAAAATAATAAACATTAATGAGTTTCTATATTCATGGGATAGTTACAGGTGCCTGGAGAGAGGAAGAAAGTCTTGATAAAGAATAGACTACTGTTATGTCATGACTTTTAGCATACTCAGTTAAGAAAGGCTGATATGATCGTAAACACCTGTGCATTTAAACTATCCAACTGATTTTAAGATGCCTTCATGCAGGTAAAATTATTTTTTAGAAATCAAAAAACCCTTCATTTGAATTCCAGATTTACTAGCACATAGCTATGAGACTTTCATGAATCTTAGTTTTTTTTCACTCTTACAATTTTTTTTTTTTAATACAAGGTCTGTCTATGCAGTTCAGACTCCTAGTGATCCTCTTGTCTCAGCCTCCCTAGTGCTGGCATTACATGTTGCCATGCCCAGTTTTGGGGCTGCCATAGCATGCAGTACCAGAAATCAAACTTGGGGCCTTCCACTTACCAGGCAAGCACTTATGCCACCGAGCTATCTATCTCTCCAGCCCCACTCTTGTAATGTTAAATAAGATTAATGCAATGGACACTACATAATCCTGGCAAACAGAGAATGCACAATATTATTATAAAATATAGCCCACCCCCAAACAATGTAAACTAATAACACGTCCCACCTTCAATGTAATGGCTAGAAAGTACATACTGGAGGAAGTTAAGGACCATTTTTTAATCATAGGGGTGGTCAGAAAGATACTTAAAATAGATATAAATAATGTAGGCTTTTGCATGATTTTAGAGTCAGAAAGCTTGTGTGTATGGGTGTACTGTACATGCTTTTGAGTGATTCTTCTAAGGAAGAACAACATGAGCAAAATTATGAAGGGGATTTCTGCAAGAAATACCTTGTGGTGAACCTGTAGCCCGCATGCTGCAGAAGGGTGTTTATATCTAAAAGGTTCGCCATTATTCTTCTAGGCCTGCAATATCTAGAAAAGAAAATTTCTGGGACTAAAGATAGAAATATTAGAGCCAAATGAGAAAGCACTTAGAAAAGGAGGCCTATGCTATACAAAAAAAGATTTTTTTAGAATAGTAATAAGAGATAGCTAGGGCCTGAGAGATAGCTCAGTGGACTAAGCTCCTGCTTACGCAAGTGCAGGGACCAGGTGTTTTTTTTTTTAATGTAGGGACCAGGATTTGATCCCCGGCACCACATTCCAAGCCAGCCCCGCTCCTGGGCAATCAGAGTTGATCACGGAGGCAGGATATGGTGGTACACACCTATAATGCCAGCACTGGGGAAACTAAAAACAGAAGGAACACTCCAAGTTGAGCTGCGTAGTGAGACCCTGTACCAAGTTAAAAATATAAAAAAGTAATGAACATATACATAGGGTATTACAAAATCTCTTTCTGATTCATTGAAACCTAGAGAGTCTTTTTTTCTAACCTATTTTGCCCAAAACCTATACAGAATAATATTCAGGCATTATGAGCAGAATACAAAGTAATTTTAAATCTTATGCAGAGCCTTCAATTATAAGCATCAATACTGATTGTATTGTATTATAATTGTAGATTATATAGAAATCTGAATTGAATAAATTGCTAAATCTAGATCAGATATTGCCTGGAGATTGCTTTTTAAATCCATTCTTTTATTTAATTAAAATATTATTAACTTAAATGGATTCACTATTTCAAAACACTTTGATGAGCAACATCGAATCTATCCATTTATTGTCTCCTGAGGAAGATAGAAGACTTAAGGAACTCAGTGAAATGAGAGGTGCTGTGATTGGTAAAGCACAGTACAGGAGCTATGGATGATTAGAGCAGGAGCACCCAAAACCAGGACATACTTCTAGAGGATATTTATGGGATGAGTCCAGTCCTCTAATTTTTTCTCTCAAAAATGGAAAATTAAAAAGATGCTTTGTTAGAGTTTTTATTTAATCAGTACCATATATTTTATTATATATTATTAAGGATGTCAACAAGGGACCGGGGTATAGTTCAGTGACAGAGCACTTACCTACCATGTACAAGGCCCTGAATTTAATCCTTAGCACCACAAAGAAAGAAGAAAGTTAACTTTTTGTGAGTTTAAGAAAATTACCTTTAATAAATACGTATGTATAAAAAATAATTTGAGCATATTTCCTTTAAATGATTATACAGTTTTTTTTAATACTTTATATAGTGTTTAGATTTTTTTCGTGTATGTTATTTTCATTTTTTTGTACAAGGAATCAAACCTTGCACTTGCCAGACTGGTGCTATGCCACTGAGCTATGTCACTAGCCCTTCTTTTTCCTTTAAAATTGAGTCCCTAAGTTCATTGAGGAAAATGATGGCTCAAACAGCACTTCTGCTAAACGATAGCACATTTATTTGTTTGTTTATTTATTTATTTATTTATTTTGGTTGAACTGGGGATTAAAAAGACTTTAGTAAAAACTAGAAATATACCAAACCTTTAAGTAATAATTTTCTAAAAATTAAGGGGGTAGGATAAAAAAGAAATTTTTGAATTTAGTATTACAATATGGAACTAGTTGAAGAATCCTGATACTGAAAAGGGAATACAAAAAGAAGGAGGCAAGCAACTTTATTTTTATTTTTATTTTTTTTTTTTTTTTTTGGCGGAACCAGGGATTGAACTCAGATCCTTGCGCTTGCCAGGGAAGCGCTTATTCCACTGAGCCATCTCCCCGGCCCCTAGAGGCAAGCAACTTTAGACATTGAGGATTTTATTGATCCACAAAATTATCAGTAAATGTTAGCCTGTATTTATTTCCTCTGTACTTTGGATTTTTTTTTCCCTTTCACCAAATCATTTTGTGACTGATGCCAAATGAAAAAAATAAAAAATATAAATATATATATATATATATATATATCAAACCTATTATATATTTTATGTATATCTTCTTAAACCTATAATAGAATGTCTAAAAAGATTTTCTTATTAATAGCAAAAACCAGACTGACAATAGCTTCAGTAGAAAAATCTTGTGATTAGAATGATGGATCACAAATAGAGGTTTCCCTTGTATAGAGTTATTGTGATTGCTGTCATGTGTTTTGACTCCATGAGTTACTAATTAAGCATTCTACCTCAGCTATACACATAGTTGTTCACAAAAGCATGACTGTGCTGACTAGTACAGTTACAACTTTATATAAAGTTATAAAGAAACTACCATGATTTTAAATACTGTATTTTGCATAGCCTACCTTACCTGAGAATGTCCCAGGAAACAGAAAAGATCTTTCCCAATTCTTTTCTTTGTATAACATATTGGGTGGAATTTCTAGTATCTACCTAGGTACATACAGATCAAAAAGTCTTTTTCCTGAACTTATCCAGGACTTCATCTACAATATCTCCATTTTCCTTTTTTCATGGCAAAATATATGAGGCATAATTTCATTCCTTAAATATCCTATATCTACAGAAAGATGACTTATATTCCTGACTGCTTTTATGGTACTACGTGAAGGTGCATCCAAACATGCCACTAGTAAGAATCATAGTATAATAATGGAGACAGGAAAGGATTTCCTTGCTGGTATCTTTTCTCTGTAACTCCAGAAGTTAAGTAACTTTTGTGGTTAGAATTTTAACATTGGACCCTCTATTCCAAAACTTATATAATTTTACGGCTAAAAGATGTCTATTCATTTTTAGAGAGTTAAATTTTAATCAGTGGCTTTATCCTTTATAGTTTGATAGAGTTGTCTTTTTGGTGTCCTCTTTCATTTCTTTGCATTATATAAATTCTTAAAACAGTTTTGGAAAACTTTTATTATAGTGAAATACATCTTATTTCAATATTCTAACATTTTTCGTCTTAATGAGTTAGGAGGTGTTAAAATTTACCATGCACTGCCATTGTGTATAAAACACCATCACTTAAATGGATACTCTTTTTCCTGGATATAAAATCTGCTTTAAATCTCTGTTCCTGTCCTAAAGAGCAACTCATTTGTTACTTGAAAGTCTTAGGCTCTGCCTCACAGCTTACTAGGGAAGACAGGCTTGTAACCCATAACTAAAAGAGGAGGAAATGACATGCTATAATGGAATTACATGTGCTCTGATAAATAGGAGGTGAAGCAGGATCACTCAGGCCAGGATGGGGAAGTGACTGAGTACCTCCTGAAAAGATGGTGATTGAGAATTAGAACTTAGTTAAAAAGGGGTAAATTAGGTACCTGTGAGGTAGAAAGAATGTATGTGTAAGGGTTAATATACACAAAGATTGAAAATTTATCATTACAGTGGTCAATTTGAGAACAGAGTGCATAAAGAAGTGGCAGAGAATTAGGCTAGAGATGGACATATACAGGCTATACTAAAATAACTTTATCTTCTATGTTAAAGTTTTGGGGGGATTTTTCCTTATTTTTTATTTTATTTTAAAGAGTAAAAACAAGTAGGAGAAATAAAAATAGAAACAGAGTGACAAAAAACAGTATATATGGTACAGAATTTCAAGACATGAATAAAAATTTAACAGTAGTTCTATTACATATTTTCATTGTCAAATCTATTGTTCAGATTAATGGATATAGGTATGCAAGATTGGTAAAATAAACACTTTCAGTAAACCTTAACTTTTTAATCCTTTTTTGCTTATGTTTTTTAATTTATTTTAAAGAGTATACTGATTGACAAGACATTAGAAATGATACACATTTAGAAGAACAAGATGGGAGTTATTCAGTAGTAGATTTTGTATTGCACTTTGCTGTCTTTGATGTAGTTGCTCAGATTATAGGTATTATAGTTACTCATAGTGAAAATTTTAAACATTAACTACAAACTTCAAAAAATTGATGGAAATTAGTACTACAGTCATCTCAGCTATCCTGAATATATACTTGCATGATAGTGTTCTGTATTTCAGGCTGGTGATGCAGCATAGTGACAGATGTGATGGTCTGGGTTCAATCCCCAGCACCAGTTTTTTAAATTTATTTTGTATTTTTTTATTTTTTTTTTATTTAAGAACAAATAGCAATGAGACCGTTTCAAGACAAATTGACAGGACAGATTCGAAAAATTAATACATTGCAAACTTTTTGTAATGTTTTGCTATGTACAAGGTGCATATATGATATTATACTTACAGACACTATTATAGCGGATGTCTCTAATCACTAAATTAAGAGAGTGTAGCTGTATACTTATCTTACTTTTTATAGCTGAATTATATCACAGATTCAATAATTAATATTTTTTACCTTCTTCTTTTCCTAGTGGTTTTCCATAGCACTAAAAGCCGACCTAATATCTTGTCCAACCACTGTCAGCAGAAATCTTACTTCTCAGAATTGTGCAGAAACACTGCATATTTATCCTAACTGTACAGTTTATACAAATACATCATCCTTTGTATCCCCCTTTTTATGTCTAGACCTGTCAAAAATGGGCACTCCCTTGTCATTAACCATTAAGTGTGCCTGAACTTGGCGACACAATCCAACACAGTCCAGCATTCCACATTAATAGTGAGTCATCTGAAGAAGTTGTTCACTATTGCCATTTACAGCTCAACTTACTATTATGGCTCTGCATTACATACCTCATTTTTATACTTTTCTTCTGGATGGTTAAGACCAAGATAGAGCAAGACCTATATAACAAAAAATGTAGCTTTTGTTTCTGATGAGGTGAGTGAAGTCCCCTGAGAGTTTATCTTGTAATCCTGTACCCTACTCTATAGATCTTTTGTCTAGGTCACCCATGTGGATGAATCACAGCAAATGCTTGACCAGTTTGCTCTCTATGAGAGCCTGAGAGAAAGTTTTCTTGCATGTGACTCTCCCCAGGAACACTATACATCATTAGACTCTTTCCTCTGTGGCTCCATAATCTCCTTGATCAGAAAATTTGGGACACAACTGAGTTTCATGATGTTAAAGTACAGGTTCTCCTATGTCCTGAGTCTTCGCTGACGTTGAAAGGCTGGACCTTGCGGCTTTTCTGTTTCTCCAATTTTTGATCTGTGAACTTAGGTTATTAAACATCCAGAAGAAAAGCTGATTAGTATCCTGCAGCATATGCCATTCACTTTGCCTTATCAGACTCAATTGATTTTAGTTGTTATTGTACGTTTCCATTTGTGTTTCTTCTTTTGACTTCTTATACTAGGGAGACTATACGATATTTGCACATGTGTGTCTGGTTTATTTCACTTATGAGTATATGTTCAGGTGGCATCCACTTCAATATGAATGCTTCAAGTTTATCATTCTTTATAGCTGAGTAATACTCTATTATATAGAAATGCCACATCTTTTTCAACCATTCCTCATGTGACAGGCATCTTGGTTGTTTCCAAGATATTGCAATCCCATATTGTGCTGCTATAAACATAGGTACACATATGTCACTATGATATGATGCTTTCAGTTCCTCTGAGAAAATTACCAGTAGGGGGAAAACCAGCTTGAATACGATTTCCAGTACTACTTTTTTCACACTGATCTTCACAATGGTTGCACCAGTCTACATTTCCACCAGTAGTGGAGAAGTGTTCCCTTTTCCCCACAACCTCTCCAACATTTGTTGTTGGTTGATTTCCTTATGATAGCCATTCTTTCTGGAGTGAGATGGTATCTCACTGTTGTTTTTATTTGCATTTCATGGATGGCTAGCCATGTGGAGCATTTTTTCATATATTTATTCGCTTCTTTAGTTTTGTCCTCTGAAAGGTGTGAATTCATTTCAGATGCCCATTTCTGAATTGGGTCTTTAAATTTGAGGGCCCTAATATATCTTAGTTCTTTATATATTCTAGAGAGCAGAACTTTGTCTGATTGCTTCTTAGTTAGGATTATTTTAAAATTTGTGGGTTGTCTTTTCATTTTGTTGACAATTTCCTTTGACGCGCAGAAACTCCTCCAGAACAGTTCATCCCAGTTGTTGATTCTTTCAAGTGTTTCCCATGGGAATATATGTTTATTCATGAACTCTTTACCTACCCCTATGTCTTCAAGAGTTCCTCCTAATTTCTCCTGCTGGAGATTGTTTCTGCTTTAACATTTAGATCTTTAATCCATTTTGACTTTAGCTTAGCGCATGGTGATAGACTTGGGTCAATTTTTAGTTTTCAGCATATAGAAAGCCAGTTTTTCCAGCACCAATTATTAAAGTGGTTATCTTTCTTCCAGTAAGCTTGTTTGGCCCCTTTGTCAAAGATCAGATGTCTGAATGTGTTCATAGATGCCTCTGCATCTTCTGATCTATTCCATTGATTCCTATTTCGTTGCCAATACCATGTTGATTTTATCACAGTGGCTTTGTAGTATAATTTCAAGTCAGTAATTGTGACACCTCCTGCCTTGTCTTTATTGGCCAGCATTGCCTTAGCTATTCTAGGTATTTAGTGGTTCCAAATAAATTTTAGGAACAATTTCTCTAGGTCCGAGAGGTATGTTGGTGGCAGTTTGATAGGGATTGCATTACATCTCTGCAGCACTTTTGGGAGTATGGCCATCTTCATGATGTTGGTTCTTCCTATCCAGGAGCATGGAATATCTTTCCATTTTCTGAAATCCTCTGTAATCGCTTTTCTTAGGGTGTTGGAATTTTCTGTGAAAAGATCTTTGACTTCCTTGGTTAAGTGAATTGCAAGGTATTTCATTTTCCGCAGTGCTATTGTAAAAGGTATTGTTTCCCTCTCATTGTGTTTGTTATCTGTGTAGAGGAATGCTAATGATTTTTGACTATTGACTTTGTATCTTGCTATGTTATTGAATTTCCTTATCAATTGTAGTTTTTTGATGGAATTTGTTGTTAGTGATAATTTAACTTCTTTACCTATTCTTATTCCTTTTATTTCTCCCTCTTTTCTAATGGCTGTTGCTAATGATTCCAAAATTATATTGAATAGAAGGCGTGATAGAGGACATCCTTGTCTTTTACCTGATCTAAGAGTAAAAGATTTCTGTTTTTTCCCCATTTAGGGTTGTACCAGCTTTTGGGTTGTCATTGATGGCTTTTATCAAGTTAAGATAGAGTCCATCTATTCCAATTTTCTGTAGGACTTTGAACATGAATGAGTGTTGGAATTTGTCAAAAGCTTTCTCTGCATCAATTGAGATGATCATGTGGTTTTTAGATTTCTGTCTATTAATATATAGTGTACTACATTTATAGATTTTTGAATATTGAACCATCCTTGCATCCCTGGGATGAATCCTACCTGGTCATGGTGTATGATCTTCTTGATGGTTTGCTGTATTCTGTTTGCTAGGATTTTATTGAGGACTTTTGCATCTATGTTAATGAGCGACATTGGCCTGTAGTTCTTTTTAGTTGTATCTTTCCCTGGTTTTGGAATCAGTAAAATACTTGCCTCCAGGACTGATTTTGGGAGGACTGCTTCCTTTTCAATTACATTGAAGAGTTCCAGATGTTTAAGGATTATATCTTCTATAAATTTCTTGTAAAATTTAGCTGTGAATCCGTCAGGACCTGAACTATTCTTTGTTGGCAGGCTTTTAATTATGTTTCATATTTCATTGGCTGTTATTGGCTTATTGAGAGTTGTTCTATCTTATTGGTTCAGTTTTGGTAATTTGTACCTTTCGAGGAATCTGTCCATTTCTTCTGTGTCTTCCATTCTGTGAGCATAAAGCTTCTCGAAGTAGCTATTGATAATCTTCGGAATTTCCACTGGGTCTGTGGTGATTTCACCCTTTTCATTCCTTATTGCTTGTATTTGAATTTTTTCTTCCCTCTTTTTGATGAGGTTGGCTAGAGGCTTATCAACTTTATTTAGTCTTTCAAAGAACCAACTTTTTGATTTGTGGATTCTTTGAACTATTTTCTTCATCTCAATTGAATTAATTTCTGCTCTAATCTTTACCATTTCTTCCCGTCTTTGTGCTCAGGGTTTCATTTGCTCTTCATTTTCTAGATGTTGGATGTACAACATTAGGGTTTTTATTTGTTCCCATTCTGTTTTCCTAATGTGTGAGTTCATAGCTATGATTTTCCCGCTAAGAACTGCTTTCATCGCATCTCATAGATTCTGGTAAATTGTGCTTGAACTTTCATTGAATTATAGATACTGTTGAATTTCTTAATTTCTTCTGTGACCCATTGATTGCTGAGTAGGGTGTTGTTTAATTTCCATGAATTTAGTGGATTTTTCTAGTTTATTTTGTCGTTTAGTTCCAGTTTCATTGCACTGTGGTCAGATAATATGCATGGGATAATTTCTGTTTTCTTACATATACTTAAGCATGACATCTGGACTAGTATGTGATCTATTTTAGAAAATGACCCATGTGCAGCTGAAAAAAATGTGTATTCAGCTGTGGTTGGGTGGAACACTGTGTATATGCCCACCAGATACATTTGTTCCAAGCTCTGGTTCAGTTCGGCTACTTCCTTGCTAATTTTTTGTCTGGTTGACCTATATTTTTGAGATAAGGGGGAGTTAATATCTCGTGTTAAGATTGTGGTCTTGGATATTAGATTTTTCATGTTCATTAAGATTTGTCTTACATAGGTGGGTGCTCCTGTTTTTGATGCATAGATATTTTTGACTGTTACCTCTTCCTCTTGAATTTTTCCCCCAATGAATGTATAGTGGCCTTCTTTGTGGCATTTCATCATTCCTAGTTTGAAGTTGAGACTGTCTGAGAACAGAATAGCTACTCCTGCTTTTTTTCTGAGGTGCTGGGCCATGTAGTATTGTTTTCCATCCTTTGACTTTGAGCCTGCGAATTTCCTTTTGAGTTAAGTGTGTTTCTTGTATACAGCATATTGTTGGATTTTGTTTCCTAATCCTCTGTGCCAGTCTATTTCTCTTAATTGGAGAATGGAGTCCATTTACATTGATGGTTATAATTGAAATTTGCTGACTTCTGATTATCATTATATTTTCCTGCTGTTGTTTACTCCTTTTTATCCTGTGTTTAATTGTCTGTCCTGTTCTGTAGGTTCCTTCCATTCTCATTCGTGGAGTTCTGGTCACTGTGGTCTCTCTCTAGACTTCTTTCAGTAAGCTGTGTAGGGCTGGCTTTGTCATCATGAAATTCTTCAATTGTTCTTTGTCGTGGAAATACTTTACTTCTCCATCAAAATTGAAAGAGAGTTTTGCAGGGTATAATAGTCTGGGCTGGAATTTATTTTTATACAGGACTTTAAGAACTCTGCTCCATGCTCTCCTTGCCTTCATGGTTTGTGTAGAGAAGTCGGCTATAATTCTAGTGGGTTTTCCTTTGAATGTGAGCTCCTTCTTCTCTCTAGCAGCTTTCAGTATATTATTATTCTTATTTCTGGGGTTGTGACTATTATATATCTCGGTGTGTTTTTACTTGGGTTGAAGTTATTTGGTGTTCTGTATACTTCGGTGACCTGAATATTGGATTGTTTCCTCATATTTGGGGAGTTTTCTGTGATTACTTCTGCCCATATTCTTTTTATATCATTTGTATTAACTCCTTCATTGTCATTGATGCCAGTTAATTTCACATTGTTCATCTTGGCATCATCTTGCAGGTGATCAATTATTTTTTCCTGCATTCTTTCTCACCTTTTCACTAGGTGCACCAGCATCCTCAAGATCTGAAACTCTGTCTTTGCTTTCACTCAAACGGTTTTGTGGACTCGTGATGGACATTTTTAGATCTTCTATATCTCTTTGACTCTGCTTCATGTGTTCTGTTTCTTTTCTATATTGCTCATTCCAGGAATCCGTCATATTTCTGATCTCCTCTATTTTTTATCCTTGTCTTCTTTAGAGGTAGCTATTCTTTTTATGCAGAGTTTCTTCCAAGTTTGGTTTCCTGTGTACATTTCTGGAATTCTGTATTTCAGATGCTATGATTTCAAAGAATTCTTTTTTGATTTCAGAAATTGTGTCTGCTTTGAATTCCTTATGACCTTTCTGCTGTTGTTTCTTTGCTTCCAATGCTGTTAATTCATACTTTTTAGCTGGAATATTCTTTTCTGCACTTGTTCTAGGTGAACATTGCATTTCCCCCATATGTTTCTAGATTTGATTCATTACTTCAGATGCTGTATATTCAAACATTTCTTTTTTTTATTTCAGGCATTAATTCTGGTCTGAGTTCCTCTCTACCTTTCTGCTGTTGTTCCTTCGCTTCAGTCTCTGTTAATTCATTCAATTCAACTGAGCTAGTGTCCTCTACACTTATTGGTGGACTCCAGGCCTGAGATTGCATTTTTCTCCTAGTTCCTGTCATTTTGTATAGCACTGACCTCTGACCTTTGATGTAGAGCTTTGGTGCAGCTATAACGTTAAGTTTGAGATTCTCCAGTAATGCCTGACCTGGATCTAACTATTGTGTTCAGTTCCTTTTTGCTGCAGCTCCTGTGGTTTCCCTCTGTTGGGTCCTTTGTCAAGGGAGCACTGGGGAGCGCAGAAGCTCTCCCTCACACTCACCAGGCTGGGTGGCAGTTGATTAAGTGCCAGGAGAGTCACCGAAAGTTCTTGCTCCTGTGGCAGGCTTGGGGGCACGGGCTTTGCTGAGTTGCCAGGCAGGTCTGTCTGGGGTGTCTCAGGCAGGTCTCTGCCAAGGATGTTTTGGGGCCTGAGGCTCTGGATGACACAGGGTGTGCAGGGAGAAGACAAAGGCTCTCCCTCACACTCAACACACACTCATCGAATTTGGATGCCCAGGGAGGTGGGAAAATTCCCACTAGCTCGGCAGGGACTCCTCGTAGCACGTTGTACATGGGAAGAAGCCAAAGGCCCTCCCTCAGACTCACCGTGCTGGGCAAGTGGTGAAAATTCCCACTTGCTTGGTGGCTTGTGGGCGGGATCCAAGAAGTTGCTGGGAGTAGGCCCTTTTGTCTCAGGGTAGTACCTCTTTTCGTGGGCGGGCCTTGGCTTTGGCAGGTCCTCTGGGCTCCCAGAAGGGTAATGGATGTTCTAATTAACCGGACAGGCTGTGCTGGGTCTAGCGCGGCAGGGCAGTTTTTTCTTTTTTATAAAATTTTATTCATAAATTTTACAACCGACTCCAAGAACATACTTTATGCTAGTTATAGATATTAAGAAACGTTATGGCAGTGCACCCAGATATTTGAGTAGGAATGGAATCCAAGATCACCATCATTGTACACACAAGGAACAGTTTATTTTTTGCCAGATTTCTTAATTCCATTTGCAACCAATGGGCCCTTTCCTACAGCCTTCATCTTTAGCTCCTCAGGTTTCTTCTACTCCTCCTTCTGCTTCTGTTTGAATGCTCTGTCTCATCCATCTCCTTGGCCTGTTTCTTGGGCTACTTCCGTGGCTACTTCTTGCCGCCTTTGCAGCCAGACGTGGCACCTACACACACTACAGAATCAAGCTCAGAAACCAGTAACCTTTAATTTACATTTTTAAAAGTAAGATTTCACATTTTATCTGGAAAGGAACAGGGAATCACTAAGGGATTATGTAGGGAAGTAACCAAAAATGATTAGATCTGGGGTCTTCACAATCATTCCAGCAGAAAAACAAACAACAGTGCTGTTTATTATGCTACAGAATACAGAAGAAAGACTCAGGTTTGAGTAGAAGAAGGATGGTGGTATTTTATTTCTGGAGAGACTAGGTTCAGAATATCTTTTTATTTTTTTATCTTTACTTGTAATAAAGGCCTAAAATGAAAACCAAATTCATCAATATATAACTTGAAGTGTGAGATTTTAATGTGCTCCAGAAAAGATCGTTAAATAATGAGAAGAAGATGGCTGAGGTTGGGGGCCAAGGTAGAGACATTTAAGGAATGAGTTAAAGAAGAGGAAAAAAATACTAAGTGTTATCAACAGTATGGTGAATATTTTTTTTAGAACTTTATTTTGGAATAGTCTTACTGTGTAATTAAGGCTGTTCTTGAACTCACTATATAGCATAGGCTAGCCTCAAACTTCAGACAATCCTCCTGTACCAGACTCCCAAATGCAGGGATTACAGGTGGACACCACCACACCTGGCTTGGAGAATGTTCAAAATTTTCTAAAACCTTGTTATAGAAAAAGATACATTGCCATTAAACACCATCAAAATATTTCTCATCACTTGAAACACACTTATTGTATTGTTCTTTCCATTTTCTGAAATAGTTCTAGGAGTCCTTTTTATGTCTAGATGTGCATTAATGGCTACCTCTATGTCCCAAATAGATTCAAAATACTACCTTTCATAGTCATTTTGACATGAGGAAGAATCAGAAGCCAGACAGTTCTAGATATGTTTAATAAAGTAGATGAGAATACACCATAATGATTTCACAGCCTTACTTTTTCATTACATACCACTTGGAAGCAGCATTCACTATATTTTTTTAATCATACCTCTTAAAGATGTGAAATAGAACATCCAGAATCACATCAGAAAGTGACAAGAATCATGGGTATGTCCTAAGTAAGAGGGAGTATTTTACGGGTGATTAGTAGCAGTCTGTCTCTTACTGCAAAATTTTAAAAAAATTTACCATTCATCTATTTCAGTCATAGTTCATAAGATTACATATAAGGAAAATGCAGGCTTCCTTTATGTAGTTCATAAATACTAGAGCTGTACATCAACTGCTGTGAGATGTTAATAGATACTACAGGAAGGGAAAAGGCTATAAAGTTGGGGTATTAAGAAAAAAATATTTGCCGTATGTCTTACTAATGCCGCTTCTATGCTAATATTCATTATGAATTTTCACGAAGTATTTGTCATTTACAGCATGTTACAAACTTTTCAACAAGTAACTTCTTTAGAAGCACACTTTGGGACCAAAATTTATAGAATATGTTTTTAGAAATCCAATTCTTGAGCAAGTTCTCTTGTTTCAGCTTCCAACTTTTAGTATTTTGATATTTGTCACTAATCTGCCTTCTTAGCATCCATGATAAAGTGTGTGTGTGTGTGTGTGTGTGTGTGTGTGTGTGTGTATGCATTTATATGTAATCAACACGTTAGGGCAATAAGGAAAACATAAAAAGTGAAAGACTAAAACAGAATTTGCAAGAGTTTCCTTTGTTTTTTGTTTTTTTAGGGAAGGGCCCATGGGGTGTTCAGGATCTCACTACTAGATCAGACTTGCAGTGATAAGCTATTTACAGCCTCCCAAGAGCTAGGATTACAGGCATGTGCCACCACACCCAATCTCAAGAGTTTCCTTTATAAATGTATATATTCTGTGTAAATGCAGTACAAAAATAGGTAAGGCCTAGAAATAGATCAAGAAAGAAAAAATAACTGGTTCTTAAATATAGGAATATTCAATTTTACTCAAAAGAAAATGAAAACTGAACTACAATGAGTAATTGCTTTCCTCCTTTAGGTTACTTTATATCAAAAAGTTTTGGGGTGGGGAGATAACCCAGTAGAATAAGCACTTGCCTGACAAGCAAAAAATCCTGAGTTCAATCCCTGGTACCACAAACACACACACAAAAAAAATTTGGTGATTACTGATGAGAATGTGTTGATGAGAATATGTATTAGTACAAATGCTAAGGAGATTTGGTCATATTAAAGCTGTAAATTTAGGGCCAGCCAGATAGCTCCGTGGACTAAAGGACCTGCTTAGGCAGACATGAGGGGACCAGAGTTCATTTCCCATGTTGTGGTGGCCCTACCCCCAGGGCTGGATGAGAAGGCTGATGAGAGTGGGCGTGGTGGTATACACCTGTAATCACAGTACTTGGAAAGCTGAAAACAGGTGAGTCCAGTCTGTGCAGTGAGACCCAACTATAAATTCACTGACACATCAGTTCCATTCTAATAATTTACCCTACAAATATACTGATATGTATTGTACAGTCATACTCTTTGTATCATTTTTACAGAATATAATACAGCTGTTAAGGAATTGAGGCATCTGTGCATGCACCAATATGGAACTATTATGGTTTGTGTAGTCACTAGGGTGAGCTTGTGTAGAATTTGGGGTTATGGATGTGATTGCTACAGTAGGCCTGGGACGGATAGACTGAAGGCAATATAAGGAAGGGAGAGAGGTTTGCTCTCTACTGCTGCTGCTGCTGCCACTGCTTCTCCCTTTTTGCTCTTGCTGTTTTGCTGTTTTCTACCTCATGAACTGTCTTCTGCCATGTGCTACTCTGCCTTAGAATCAGCCGGATATGGACTAAAATCTCCACAAACTGAACTAAATTAACCTTTCTTTCCTTCATTTTGGGTGTCAGGTATTTTGTCCCAGCAATAAGAGACGAATAACTGAGAAAGGAACTATCTCTAAAATATATTAAGGTATAGAACAGTTATGTGTTTTTTATTTTATTTTTTCTTCTCTTTTTGGCAGAACCAGAGATTGAACTCAGGCCCTTGCACTTGCCAGGGAAGCAATTATTCTACTGAGCCATCTCACCAATCCCTAGTTTTGTGTTTTTTTAAAGAATATATATCTAATACCTTTGTACTGATAAACTATGTCTAAAAGGATTTGTAAGAAACTACAAATGGCTGCCTTTGGGTGGGAAACTATATGGCTGGGGAACCGGGTTGTAAAGGAAGACCTCAAATCTTTGATCGCATGTCTCCAAAGCATTTCATAGCCACAGCCAAAGAGCCAGAAAAAAGCACTGTCCCCTTCTCTTTCTGAGAGTAATCTGTTCATAAATAATGTACATAGGTACTGCTTTCCAGTCTGATGTCTGAACCTTGAAGGGCATGAAAAAGAAGTAAGGCTCCTATTCTTCTCTTTGCTTTTATGAGGATTTTTTTTTCCTTTTCTGTCTTTAGCCAACCACCAACAATGAGTTTTTAATACGCTTTTTCCATTTTCAGGCAATGTTAGCTGGTAGGAACATCCTTGAAGAGGTTAGAATAAATAGGGTACTATATAGGAAGTACAACAAATGGTCAAAATATGTAAAATCATGATAGAGAAAAATCAGTCTTCTCTTGATGAAAGTACACTGTAATGATATACTACAGTAGTGTTTTTACCATCTGTGAAATACATGGTTTCTACTATGGAAAATCTAAATTTTAAAGGTTATTTCCTGAAAAATGTCATTAAGACAACTGTCTTAGCAATTTTTTAATATTTCTTTCAGAAACTTTGTTTCTGTTGCTGGGACAAAAAACTCAACACATGGAATCTAAAGGAGGAAAATTTGTTTTGCTGACACTTTCAGTGGATTCAGTCCATGTTTGGTTCCAAGGCAGAAGTAACATGTTAAAAGGGCATGATAGACAGCTGCTAACTCTGTGGCAATCAGAAATCAGAGGGAAAAGAGGAGCCAGGGACAAGAATACATCTTTCCAGGTCATGTTCCATGAATACCTCTAAAAGAACGTTCAGCTATGTACTCATCAGTGGATTAGTTTGTTAAGTATAACACCCCATGACCTTTCAAAAGCCCTGCCTCTGGACATGTGAGACTTCTGGGGAGACATTTTAGATCTAAACCATAACATGGTGAGCAGTAAAAATAAATAAATAAAAGTCAGTCTGTTTGATTGATTGATTGATTATTTGATTGATTATGCTAGTAATAGATCTTATATCACTGAACTATACCCCTAAAACTGTAATTTTTTCTTTTGCAGTATTTTCATAAGAAACAATACTAAACCAAATGGCAGGGAATATGAAAAAGGATCCTTTACATTTTTTCACATTAGTCTATGTCAGATTAAAGATAATAGAACAAATAGTTACTAGATAGTTTCATCTTCCTTTGGTTTTCCAATTCTTGCAGAAAGTGATAGTCTTTGAAGAGAACATAAAGGAAAGATGCTTTAAGTATATAGCCTTAGATTTTTTTTCAAGAGCACCTACAACATGGTGTGTTCATTGTGTAGCAAACCTCCATGGGTAGTTTTTGTTCCTGTTACAGAAGGGATTTCTAGCTATCTTTGGGTATATTTAATTTGGGGAGAAGATATTTTAAAATCTGTAATGCTTACAATCCAGCTGTAACCATTTAAAAATTTAATAAAGACTCTAGGACGGAGAAGATAGTGGGAAGAAAACCCTGGCGTTTCAGAGAATTATGAGGTCTTGCTATAGTACTCCAAATATGAATATAAGTGTTGTCAAGCCTGGCATGATGTTATATACAATGCTTAATTAATGGTGAAATTCTGCACATTATCTAAAGAACCCAGCTCCAGAATCCATTTTCCTAATTTATTTGGCAGGTAGACTAAATAAATTAAGTTGTGGTTTGTTTGGAGTTTTTGATTTCTTATTTTTTGGTTATTTTTGTTACTGAGAATCAAACTCAGGATGTCATGCTTGCCAGTCAACTGTGCCACTTAGTTATATCCCTAGCCCCACTAAGGAAGTTGCAGTGTTTTGGGTTTTATTGGTTTTTTTTTTTTTTTCCTTTTTTGGTACTGGGAATCAAACTCAGGACCTTGCACTTGCCAGGCAGTTGCTGTGCCACTGAGGTATGTCCTGGTCCCTAAGTTGTGTTTTTAAAGATCTATAGCTTTCCTCGAACCTAAGAAACAACTTATATATAGTCTGTTATATAGGACACATATAATTAAATGTAAAAGCCTTAGCTACTATGTTAAAAAGAAAAAAAAAAAAAAAAAAGAACGTTGGAACCCTTTTTGGCATTGCCAGTACTGACTTAATATAATCTTCATGCTGGCTGACTGGTCTGCCCTATCACTTGTATACTTTTTTTTTAGCCTTGTGACCTTAATGTTTGATCTTGACAGGATTTACGTCGATTCATATCACTGCTGTATGATGTCAGCATATAGGTGTTCAGTTTTTGAGACATAGTTAACCTAATGTGCTGCAGTAAATCCCAAATTCTATTTCACACTAGAACAACTAATGATTCACCATTGTTCACATTAGATAACTACAATAAATAGTAGTATTCAAATCTGCTGTATAATTTCACCTCCCCCCAAAAAATTTCCAACAAAGCACTGAAAATAATTTCTTCTTCAGAAATAGGTACTTACTTATAAACCTATCTACCTCTTCAGGTTTTCTATTTATATGCAGTTCAATTTAGTGCTAAAAGTAGATTCTCATAATATAGTTATCAAATTTATTTTACTTAATGTTGTGTGTGTGTGTGTGTGTGTGTGTGCGTGCGCACGCATGTGTGCTTGCAGGGTTTCACTATGCAGCCCAGACTCATAGTGATCCTCCTGATTTCTGCCTCCCTAGTGCTGAGATTACAGGCGTGTGCCACCATGCCCAGACTCCATCGCACGCTCAGCATACCCGAAGGCATGGCTGGCGTGGCATTCAGAACCAGGATCAAACCCTGGTCTCTGTGCTTACCTAAGCAAATGCTTAGTCTGCTTGAGCTGTACCACTGGCCCTTACTTAATGTTTTATCCCTAATACATTTAGGTTTTGTTGGGTTTGGGTTGTTTTGTTTGTTTGTTTTTTTGTTTTGAGACAGAGTCTTGCTATGCAGTTCAGGCTGGCCTTAAACTCACTTCTATAGCCCAGGCTATCCTCAAACTTCATGGCAATCCTTCTGCCAGAGCCTTTCAGGTGCTGCAGTTATGGGCATATGCCACTGTGCCTGGTTGTCACTAATACATCTAAAATACAATTATAAACATTTTAAATTACCTATACACAGATAAAAGATTGTCCATAATTCTGAATATATATAGGCAACTATTATATGTGTTCTACTTTATCTACATTTTAAAAAGAGTAGTTTCTAAGGATAACAAAATCCCCTAAACATCTAAGCATAAATGTCCTTAATATTTTCTCTTTTTTAATGTCCTGCCTTATTCTGTTCCCAAATTATAATCACCAACTTGGAAATTTCTAAAACCCTGAGGCTGCCTTGCCTGCCTTGTGCAGATAAGTACTGCAGGTGTTCTAAGCATTGATAAATTTGCATCCCTTATTAATAAATAAGATGACTTCGTATCAAAGTTTGTCTGGGACAGTCATACTTTATGTCTTTTTTTCTTAGTATCTAACTGGTTTAACATTGGTCTCAGATTTATCTTTTTTTCATTAGTATGTGTGGGTTAGAGAAATTATTTGGTTTAATTTTGGAGGATTTATACTTACACATAGTATAATTTAATTACTTTTACCACCTGGCTGGTGCTTATGCTGCTGAGCTATCTCCCCAGCCCTATTTTTACCACGTTATTGCCCCTTTCCTCACTCTACCTCCATCCATTTTCACATTCTGGGATATTTTTATATCCATCCTCCCATTACCTGCCCTTATATGCCTGTTTATACCTTTCTTGTCTAATAATAGTCTTCCTCTACTTGTATCACCTTTTCTTAGATTCTGTGTATGATTAGGGAAAGGTAATATTTGCCTGAGTCTACCTTATTTTCAACATTCATTCATTTTTTCCTTTACATAAAATTTTCCTCACTGTGGATGAATAATATGCCATTATGTATGTTCTTTGCCTGTTTATGTGTCAGTAGGCATCTAGGCTAGCTCCATATCTTGACTATTGTGAATTATACTAAAATAAACATAAGTATAGAGGCATCCTTGTAGTATGCTGATTTTAATTCTTTCAGGTATGTCCCAAGGAGTGAAATAGCTGGATCAAACAGTAGTTTTGTTTTTAGTTTTTTTAGGAAATTGTACTGATTTCCTTACTGATTATGCTAATTTACTTTCCCACCGGAAGTGTAGAAGGTTTCCCTTCCCCTGAATTGTCACCAGTGTTTGTTTATTGTATTCGTTGTGATGGCCATTCCAAATGGAGTAAGATGGAGTATCATTGTAGTTTACATTTCCCTTGTAACTAAAGATGGTGACCATTTTTTATCCAATTTCCTAACATTTATACCTTCTGTTTTGAGAATTATCTGTTGAAGTAATTTGCCATATATTGATTGTACAGTTTGGGTTTTGGGTATTTTTTAGATCTTTTTGTATTCTGGATATTAATCTTCTGTTAGTACATTAGCTGGCAAAGATTTTTTCTTTTATAGGTTGGCTCTTCACACTGTTGGTTGTTTCCTTTGCTGTACAGAAACTTTTTAATTTGATACAGTCCCACTTGTTGATTCTGTTATTTCCCATGCTCTTGGAATCCTATTCAGGAAGTCTGTGCTTTTGCCTGTGGCCTCAAGTATTTTCTCTATTTTTTCTTTTAGCATTTTCAAAGTTTAATGTCATATATCTACATCTTTGATCCATTTTTGAATTGTCTGTGGCCCATAGTAGCCTGAACACACCCAAACTCATCTGAATTTATTTTTGTCTAAGATAAGTAATAAGGATCTAGTTTCAGTCTTACACAAGTAGATATCTAGTTTTCCCAACACCATTTGTTAAAGAGGCTTTCTCCAGTGTACATTTTTGATTTCCATGTCCAGAGTCAGGTAGTTGTAGTTGCTTGGATTTGTTATATTCCGTTAGTTGAAATGTATATATTCTGTATATTTTTGTGCCAATACTATGCTGTCTTTGTTGTTACGCCTTTGTAGTGTAATTTGAAATTGAGTATTGCAGTGTCTCTAGCCTTGTTCATTTTGCTTAGATTTTCTTCGACTCTTCTGGATCTTACACTAAACTTACTCAACCTAAAAGCCTTTTTTAAATTCTGAAGTAAAATACATCCTATTGTTTTTGTAATTATAATATCCTTTTTTTGTGAAGTGATGTGATAGTGCAGATAGACTTCCTTTTATTTCTCCTTAATTTCTTCTTTCTGTTTAATGTCTTTAGAATAAGTCCCAGAATTAGCTTTGAAATTACTGCACATAAATTCAAATGCTTGGGACATAGTACATTAGAAAACAAATCTGTCTGTATTGACCATTTTTCTGGTTGATATGCAGTTTTCTTCATCTAGCTTTTTTCCCTTTCTAATTCAAAATATATCTTACTTTGGAATGATCCTTATATTTGCTTTGTTTGGTATATATCATATAAAGTAAAATTTTTGTTACATTGATACAGTATTATAAGTAAAGAAGTTTACAGGGAGAGAAAATGATAAATAATTCTATGGCCACATCTGTGACCCAGAAAATCAAGGTTTCATAGATAAGCAAATAAGAAAAAATTAAAAGGACCACAAAGTTTACTTGTACCCAAAGACAGAATTGTATATTCTAATCCTTCATTTTCTTTATCTTCCAAAGATTATTTGCATGTATCATTGTTAGTCACCCCCAGCAGTAAACTCCCTCCCATGAAGCACTTCCTTATTAACATTTATTGGCCTCTCCCTAGAGGCCTTTCCCCTTCTGTGGATATGCATTAGTCATAGTCTGAGCTTGACATATTTAAATTACTTCTTCCAAACTTGTTCCTTAATGCTACCTCAAGGATTGGGATTATACTCCCATAGTTATTCTTTCAAAGGATTAGATAAAAACTTGTAGAGAAGAAGAGGAATGCATTTCACTTCCTGTCTTTATATCTTATTGATCAATCTAAAGCTATTCTTTTCCTAGCTGGTCTGCTTCTTAAATTTTCTGACATGCAAATGACCCAGGCTTATTATTACACTCTAAGCATACCCTTAATAAGTAGCTGATCCTGATTGCTTATTGCCAGAAAAAAATGAGTTAGCTCTATGAGTTTTTAATTAATTTCATAGCTGTCAGTCTCTTTCTGCAAGTCAGCAGATTCAGCTATTTAATTTGCAACTATTTTGAAGGATACATTATAAAGTAGGAAGAGTATATGATCAGCCTCACTTCTTGTTTATATTTTTCTATATTATTTTTCCATTTAATTCATCATCAAGTTTTATTTTTGTTGCCTTGGCTTTTGGCGGTAAAAGTATCGCTTAAGTCACTTTTTAGTAATCTTTCAGAATAAGTTTGGCCTTTCAGTAATTCATTTTCTGTATCATATCCCTTGCCTTCTAGAAACTTAGAATCTTTTCGTCACAGGAAGAAGTCTCACTTTCAGTGAGATGCAATGTGGTATTATTTTACTTTGCTTATTAGAAAATATTTGAATTGTATTGGGCCCTCCATCTAAACAGAATTTTCAGTATTATTTTTGTATGTGTTTTAAGGAGTTACACCTATCTGCCTGGGTTCAGTGGGGTAGAGTTGGGGTTACAGCTGTGTGTGAAAGTGAGCCAAAATGAAGAAGTGGGCTGCAGAGGCTTATGATCAGAGATATGTTTGGATATACAGAATCTAGTTTTAACATTCATCGGCAAAGTTCAACTAGGATCAGAAGATTGCTCTTCTTATTCAGGGAAGTTCAACCTTCTAGTAGGAATTTAAATTACCATTTGCTAGCTGTAAGAATAGTCCTTTGTTGTCTTAACTCTTTTGGGGAGTATAGCATCTGCTGAGGCCTATTGCTCCCCAAAGTTATCACCACCATATTTGAACATGTCTTATGCTTTTAAATTGACTTTACCTTTAGATAATCCCTGGTTTGCTTCACTGTGTGTCTTTTATAACTACCTCAGTTTATGAAACTGAGATACCTACTTAAGTTGTGAAGATGAGTTTACACTAGAAAAGCACTGTAAATGGTTCCTAGAACATATTCTACATTACATAATTTCTCTCTTTTAAAATACACATCCATCATACTTTTATTATTACCACTTTCTGAGTAGTACCAATAAGTACCCTTCATGCTCACATTTTATCTAATTTGATTCTCACAAAAATGCTGTGAGTTATTTTAACTTTTTTCATAGAAAAAGACTGAGGTTAAAAGAAAAACATTAAATTGCCTTGCTAATGAATATTGAAGCCACCATAAAAATGTCTTACGACATTGCTTATTAGAAAATATATGAATTGTATTGTATTGGGTCCTCCATCTAATGCCAGAATTTTCAGTATTATTTTTGTATGTGTTTTAAGGAGTCACTGACACCTATCTGCCTGGGTTCTGAACCTTTTAAATTGAATTTACCATTAGATAATCTCTGGTTTGCTTCACTGTGTGTCTTTTGTAACTAACTCATTTTATGAAATCTGGGTTCTGATTTTGATACCAAAATCTTTTTTTTTTCTTTCTGTACAATCTGTTAATAAATCACAGTGATTACTCTTATATTTGTCTTGGCTGCTAATGAATTTCCTCTGAACATACATAGCACCTTAAAGTAATAGACGTCCAAAAAGTTCTTGCAGGCATCGCCACCCTAAATTGAACATTGGTTTCCTTCTTTGCATCTGCTTTTTCATGAATATGCAGCTCTGAACATGAACTCAAGCATATCTTCATGGATATGAGTGAAGAGTGAAATTGAGTTAATATCTGTATTAATGTCAAGGTTGTCTTTTTTAAAAAAAAAATCAGAGAAAGAAAATAAAATCAATAGTTAAAGTAGAAGCGGGCATGCACATACACAAGCACACACACACAGGAGAGTATAGAGGGATTGAACCTTATGCTTCTCCACAACATGCTAAGCAATCAGCTCTACCACTGAGTTACCTTCTCAACCCTGCCTTAGTCCCAAAAGACAATTAACAGCCTGAAACATAAATCCTACCTTTGAGGAACAAGCCAGTAAAGCACAGTTCTTTGTGTATTGTGGACATTTCTTAACGACTGGGGATGAAAAAGAATTGAGTTACACAATGGCATCCTAGACAAAATCTTTTAAATTAATGAATATTGGATTTACCTCAAACCTTAGGAAAAATCAGTAGGATGGATGGGTGAATAAGTTAAAAATACTGTGAACGCAAAAAGAACAGCTTTACATAAAATACATGTTCTTGTACGATATGTTTTGCTAACCATTAGGGAGTTTAATAAGGAAGACTCAAAAGACCGTCAGATGCAAGGCGGCGGCCCCAGAAATCACTTTTCTCTATCAGAAACAGTGTAAGGACCGAGCGCTTGCCTCCCCCTCCTTTTTCTTTCCCGTCCGCTGGAGGTCATGTGATAGTGATCACGTGACTCGGTCAAAGGATCTTTTTCCTCTCACTGCTTTGCAAAAAAAAAAAAAGGAAAGAAAGAAACCGTTCACCAATTAAAGCTGTGAACGTGTACTACGCTGTTTCCTTGTTGGATTTTCTTGTTCCTGCTGCTACTGTAAAAACAAAATGAGTGGTAAGACTTGCCGTTTTTTGAACATTTGCTTTTATTTTAAACCATAGAAAGCATTATCTTAAAGTCACGCTGTTTTTTTATGATACTACATTCCAAATATAATTGATATAAAATATTCTAAATTGTTATTCTGTAGTTCTAAAAGATTAAATTCTACATACAGTTAGGCTGATTGGATTTTTCACAGACTATCACGTTCTACAGTCTTTATTTTACTAGGTTTTTCTTTTCAGAACTAAAATCTGAAAATTGGCATCAGATTATTTGGAAGCCATTGTGAAAGCCTGCTTATAAGGAAAATGTGTAGCACGTCAGCAGCCCGTTGCGTTTTAAAATTCTAAATGCCTGAGCAAAAATGCAGTTTTTTAAAAACTTAAATATAAATGCATATTGACAGGTAAAAATTTAAATATACTAGGTGAAAATAATATATATTAAGTCAGCTTCTCTAAGACAGTTGGTGAATAACAGTTCTTTTTCCGTTTTTTGAATAGGAAATATTCCTTTTAAAATACTGACTATCCCAGTGATTTTGGGTAGATTTTGCCTAAAGCATGTAGATCTTGAAGGAGCTATTAGGTGTATCACTATTCATATATACTGTTCTTATGCCAAGTGTACATTTAATGGTATAGTCTAACACACTTAGGTTATTTGGGACAGACTAGCTCTTGCTGCATGCAAATTTAAGTCAGTTTAGTAGTTAATCTTATAGAACTTAATTTAAAAAACAGATTGTTGGAACTAAGGAAGTAAATGTTTACATTATTTATGCAAGATTTTAGAGTTTTGCTACTTTTATATACAGTTATAGCAACAGAAATGGTGCTGTAAACATAGTTCTAAACATACTTGTTTATACATTAGGAACTTTATGTGTTCAACTTGAATGTTGCTTGACACCAATATTTTATATGTTAAATATAGTACTGATGTGTTTTTAAAAATCTAACCATGTACCATGTCTGCCTCAGAATAAAATATACTTGCTAAAATAAATTACTTATTAGAAAATAAGTTATTCAGTATTATTCATGGGCTATAGCTAGTAATATATGCTAGTTTATTTTAGGTCAGATGTGTTCTATGGTCTTATTCTTAGTAAAAGGAGAAAAACCCAAAGAAATTACATTAATTTTACATAAATTATCACCAAGATGTAGTGACTTGACATTAGGATTATATTTTATTGTTTATGAAAGGGCCCATAGTCTTTGGTATATACAATAAAAGCTAAATAAAATGTTAATTTCCTTATTAAGATTATAAATAAAGCTTTTAGTAAATTCTCTTTCTGGTTCTCAGCTAAGTTTTTATATTATGAATAAAATCCAGGCCACCTCTCTGAATTTAGATAGTTTAATTTGTAGTTTTATATTAACCATCATTAGTATAAAATTCTTCTCATTTCTCTTAAGCCCAGAGTACAAAAGTTAAAATATGCATTTTGAGTGAAGCTTTTTTATGTAGAGGTATAAAGTGACTCAAGAGTTTTAAATTAGTGGAGATAGTAAATTAATATGGGAGGTTTACATAAACTTGAAAAAATTTAGTTCTTTCATGTTTTAATTTTTATAGTACATGTTTATAATGCATAATGATTACCTTTATCACAAAGCATGTATATAGCACATTCTAATTCTCTCAAAGAAAACAAAAAGAGCAACTCTAATTTCCCTTAAAGGCATTAAAAGTCATGTAATTCTTAAGACCAGTTGCCAATAAATGAGTAATACTTACAAGTGGAATTGCTTTGAATCCCATTTCTACCATGTGGGCAAGCTTAACTCTAACTTTGGAAAATGGGAATAATAGTGATGATTACATGGAGACAAAAATATATACTGTTAGTATTAACTGTATAATTATGCTCGTATTCTGAATAGCTTCATGTATTTGTTTGGCTTGTTTTGGATGAGAAGAGTCATTTTGAAAGTTATTTTTATAGCCAGATAAAATGACAGGTTTCCCTCTCCACCTTTCCTTTAAACAGTCTTATTCTCCCTGCTCTGACCCTTTGTTCTTTTACCCTTTTCATTTTTCTTCTCTCTCTTCTCTTACTCTTTCTCCCTTGCAACCCTCCTCTTTACTCACCCCTAGCTCCTCCCTTACCTCCTTTCCTTTCTCCCTCTTCCTCTTCCTTTTTCCCCCTCTCCTCTTCCATTCCTTTTCTTGGCTCTTTTTGGTATTTACCCTCTTACATCCCTTTTTTCAGAACATTATCTTCTCTGTTTCTTTCCCTGCCTCTGTCTCTCTTCTGGCCTTTACCCCTCCCCCCCATCTTATTACCTCTGTGTTGCTTCGCCCCTCCCCCTCCTCTAAAATCCAGGAATCCTGCTCTTTCTTTAGCTTTTCTGAACTATGTATAATGTAACCAGCGGCAACATTCACTTTCAAAATTAAATTCTGCATATAAAAGATATCCTTTCCCTATTATATATTTTATTAGGTTCTTGTACTTTTATTTCTTTGAAAATAAGTCATTTCTTTGAAAAAGTTTCAAGTTACTAAAAACTGTTGGGGGGAGGGGGCCAACATAGCCTAAAGTTACAGAAAGAATCAGAAGATGAGTTATTTTTCTTTAAAAGTTAAATGAAACAAGGAAAATTTTGATTCCTAAAAGAATAAAACATACCTTCTAAATGTACTTATTTTACTTCCAGAAAAGTAAAAAAAAAAAAAGGAGGTAAATGAGACATAATATTTATAGAAATTATTTGGAAAACATGACACTATGGAAATTTGAAAGGAAAAATAAAATTAAAAAGTGAGGAAATATAGGATAAGAGAACCTTATGTTTCTTTTCTAGACCTTTTTAGAGTAAATAGTTTGGGAGTAAATATGTATGTATTGCATTTCTATAACTTTCTTCTTAAACTCCCACAGACATGACTTACATGCAAGAAAGAGTCTTTTAACCCTCACAGAGCACTAGCCACACATCTTAACTATTCATTCTCCTGTTACTCTTTTCTTTTCTTTTTTTTCCTATTACTTTTGAACATTTTGCCTTTTCATTGATTGTCTATGCAAATTTCAGGGTTTTTTCCCTTTAGGTCAGTATTTCCAACTTGCACAGTTATGAAAGTCACCAAATATATTTATAAAGTAAATGTAGTGGCTCAAGATTGTAGGCATACTAAATAAGAAACACCAGGAGAACCTATGATTTTTATGTTTTAAAAATGCTCCAGGTGAGTAAGCATGGTGGAACTTGCCTATAATACCAGAACTCAGAAGGATGAGGCAGGAGGATCACTTCCAAGTTCCAGGCCAACCTGGGCTACAAAGTGAGTTCAAGGCCAGTCTGAACTGCATAGTGAAACCCTGTAGTCTAAACTGCATAATGAAACCTGTCTCAAAAAGACCCCCCCCCCCAAAGAAAAAGAAAACCTCCCCAGATGACAACAGAGGAAAGCTTGAAAAACACAAAAATAGGTAAAAAGGTAACCTTTGGACTTTCCAAGGTAAATGTTTGTAACACTCTTAATTCTTTTCATAGTTCTATAATTACTATTGACTTGATTGCTGAGATGAAGTAAGAAATTTGTTTTTGACTTTAATTTGGTAAGCAGTCAGATTAATACATTATTTCTGTGACACATTCAGGTCCTGCTCAGGTTCCAATGATGTCCCCAAATGGTTCTGTGCCTCCTATTTATGTGCCTCCTGGATATGCCCCACAGGTATGTCTTGTTACTTTTCTTTATATGTATAATGGTAGATGCTTCCTTTTTCTTTGATTTTAATGAAAAAATAATACTTTAGGTACTGAAATCCACCTTGTGGGATATCTTTGGTAAATCTATTTCAGATGTTTTAGTACATTTGGAAAGGAAAAATTTTGACAAGCACTCATTTGACTTTGTCTTTGGTTACTGAATTACAAAGAAAAAGTCATTCTAAAGATTTTCTTCATGAATGTGTAACCAATTTAAATACCTGAATTTCTCATTGTATTTATGGTAACATTTTAAAATTAGCATTTGCTTAGAAAAAAGCCAAAACAATACTTACAACCTTATTAATACAGTACATTTCATATCCTTGTAATAGTAAAATGTCACATTGTAGTAACTAGAAGAGAATTTAAGCATGTAGTCCTGACAGCAAAGGAGATTAGTATCATTGCATACCTACAACTCTTCTTTGTACATGTATCAGCCAACTCTGACTTCAAGAATAATGTACAACTAAGTTACATAGACAGGTAAACTGAATTAAACTAAACTAGTGTACAGGTAATTTGGTATCTTGCACTACTAAAATTCTAGCAATGTGTTCATTGCCTCACAGTCTTTTGTGAAGTAATTTTCTCTTTCTAGCACTAAATTTATACTTGTTTTCTTCATGCTCTCTATTCTCCTCTGTTTATGGCAGAAGATTGGTTGGATCTTGTGGTAGATTCTTTGCTAACTGTGGCACTCACCACTGTGTGAAAGACAAAAAAAAAAAAAAAAAAAGATACTGAGAGGGAGAATGACAGTTGTTTAAGGTTGAGAGTCAGAAAATCTGGATCCATATCTTAGTTCAGACCCTTACTGGCTGCCAACCTCAGGGCTTCCTTAAATCTCAGGGCACTCAGTGTCAGATGACAATGATAACATGTAAGATAGCATACTCATTGAAAGTACTTTGTAATCTTCTCAGAATAGTCCTTGTTCACTGTCTCTACTTTTGTTGAAACATACTAACTTCATTATGTTTACATTACCCTGCTAATATTGTCAGATCCAAGGGTCCTTATCCAAGTTAAATTTTCTTTGGCATCTTAAAATTTGATCTGTTGATATGATTTACTATACAAAGATGTTCTGTTTTTTGTTGTCTTTTCACTTTTCTGTTGCTCCTACTCAGAACTATGTTTACTTATGCAAAGACTAACTCTGGCAATAGTTCAGTAAAACAAACTTTTTTTGAATGGTGTGATATGCCGAGCTATATATTACATGCTAGTAATGTGTAGGTGAAGATAAATTATGTCAATTATAAGATATCCTAATGCTCTTTTACCTCACCTTTTTTTTTCCTTTTTACTACAACTTTTTTTTTCATTTATTTTTATTTTATTAAAATACAAATGTCAATCAGACAGTTTCAAGACACCTTAACCATACAGATTTGATGAATTAATACATTGCAAACTGTTTTCATAACGTTTTGGTATTGTACAAGGTGCATACATGATATTATATTTACAGATATTATTTTAGCAGATATCAGTGAATTAAGAGTGTAGTTGCTTACTTATCTTATTTTTTTATACCTGAATTTTATCAAG
>PVKA01001516.1:96658-144980 GCA_004027165.1 Ctenomys sociabilis
ATAATATCCTGTCCAACCACCATTAGTGCAGATCTTGCCTCTCATAGAATTATGTAGAAGCACAGCGTTATCTATCCCAACTGTACTGTCTATACACACACATCATGATTTTTTCTTTCTACAACCCTTCCTTTGTCTACACCTGTCAAAAGTGGGCACTCCATTGACATTCAACTAACTTAGGTGCTTGAACTCAACAACATAATCCAACACAGTCCAGCATTCTGCAACCATAGTGAGTTATTCAAAGAAATTGTCAACCATATCCATTTACAGCTCAGCTTAATATTATGGGCTCACGATGTATACTTCATTTTTATACTTTTCTGTTGGATGGTTAAGACCTAGATAGATCAAGATTTACATACCAACACAAGAACTTTATATTTCCTATGTGGTCATTGAAGTCCTCTCAGGGTTTATCTTGTAGTCCTGTACATTATTCTGTATCACCTTTTTTTTTTTTAATGACAGTCTTTATCTTTCTCATTTCAATCATGAGGTTTCAGAAACAATTTCTATATACTTTTAAAGGTGCCTTTCCTTTTGGACTCTCCTCACACTTATTTCTTAGTTCTCTTTCCTATGAAGATACTGAATTTTTATAGTTTCTACATTCAACCAATATAATTACAACAATGTAAATGCAAGTAAGTGTTGAGTACTCATCCATGTCAGGCACTCTTTTAAGTTCCTATTCATATATATATATATATATATATATATATATATATATGAATAAAAGAGGCAAATATTCCACTGTGAAATTTACATTTCTGTGGAGAAAAGCAAACAAAAAAGTATAATCGGTGGGTGAATAATATGGGTAAAAAATATTTTTCTTTTTTTAGAGAATATAAAATAATGATAATTTAGAAAGTTAGAAATAATACAGAATTTACTAAACAAAATAATACAAGTTCGGCAGTACTTGTATTACATAATATTGTCTTCAAATTAGTTGTTTAGAGTACTAAATAAATGTATGCAAAAATGGAAGCAGAAAACAAGTTACAAGAAATTAAGAAAAAAGAAATGTAAACATTAACTGCTCCAGACTGGGCATGATGGAATGTGCCTGTAATCCCAGCTCTTGGGAGGCTGTAAACAGGCAGATCACTATGAGTCCAATCTAGTAGTGAGACCCTGAACACCTTGTAGATCCTTCCCTAAATACAAAAAATAAATAAACAAATAAAAAGAGAGCCTCAAAACATGTTTAAAAACAAAACATTAGCTCCCCCTTTCCATAGACCAGCAGAAATCAGCAATAAAATTAGCCAAGCCATCCTGCATACAGTCATAATCTTCTCCCCACCTCCTGTCCTTCTCATCTTAGTATTTCCTCCCCCTTGAACAGATTCTTTTCCCCAAAAAAGATATTTTAGATCATGGTGGTAGAATAATCTTCGTTAGAAAGATAGCATTTGAATCAAGTCTTAAAGGACAGGTGGGAGTTGATTATACATTTAACTGGGGAAAGAAGATTCTAAAAATAGAAATAGCCAGTGCAGATGGCCTAAAATGAAAGTATGTTTTGTGCCTGGGACTAGCAAGAAGACAAGTATGACTGGATTCAGTTGTCTAGGCAAAAATAATAGCAGAGAATGAGATCAGTTCCAGACTAGGTCATAACCAATGCTCATCTTTACTGTGAGTATAGTCTCTGTGATATAGTAGCGGCATGGTTAATATTTAAAAGTCAGTCAATCAATTACCTAGGCCTTTTTGTTTTTGTTTATTTGATTTTTTTTCGCACTAGGGATTGAACTCAGGACTATATGCTTGCCAAACTGGCGCTTATGTTGCTTAGCTTTTTCCCTGGCCCAAGGTCTCAAGGTATTTTGTCTTTAGACCAACATCCACTAAAATAACTTTCATAAAAAATTTTGTTTGAATGTAAAGAGTCTATACTTGGGCTGGGGAGATAGTTTAGCAGCATAAGAGCCTGCCTTGCAAGCTTAAGGTCCCAAGTTCTAGTACTATATGCCTTGCAATCATCAGAACCAGGTGTGGTGGTCCACACCTGTAATCCCAGCACTACGGAGGCTGAGACCAGAGGATCACTATGAATCCAAACTGTGTAGTGAGACCCTGTATCAAAAAATGTTTTAAAAAGAGTCTTTAGTTTATCCACTCAATGAAGTACAGATTCCTTGACTGTTAAGGCCTTGAACAGTTATATCTTAGTTTGCCTTAGTTTACTCTTTTATGATTTCTCCTGTGCTCGCATGTTTTCCTTTCTTCTTGATTTTAGTAAAGCTCTTATTTAGGGGATGTTACTCATTCTTCCATTTTGGCCTGAAATTGTGTTCAGTTTTTTAGAGCCTATGTTGAGCTGTTTGTACTACTTGGTTATTATACATCCTATCTAATATTAAAATTATGTGTGTGACGTAAACTCCTGTAGGATTTTTGGGTTCCTTGAAAGAAGTTGCATTTATGTATTTTTTGCATTCATTTGGTAACGGAACTGTAAGAGGTATCTGATAAATAGTTGTCAAGTTAACAAACTTCAACAGAATCTTACTTGGAAAGGTTATGTGAGCCTATTGAGCTTACTATTACTTTAATTTAAAATCACAATTGTCTCTAGGAAATGTATCATTTTCAAGTACATTGACTAAATAAGACACAAAATCTAGCCTTATCATTATTGAAATAATTTTAACAGCCAGTTTATAAGACTGTTTTACATTTTCACATTACTGTCAAAATACCACTCTGCCCTAACATATAAAATTTCTAATGTTATAAAACATTTATCATTAGGATACAGGTTTTAAGATATAATCAAGATATATCAACTTGCAAATTTGTGGTGTTACTACTAATTTCATGCTCCTGTTAAATTCAAAAACATTTCAAGTGTGAAAATATATTTCAAACTATATATTTTCACATCACTTTTTAGGGTAATATTAGGCACTGCTAAGCACTTGTTACTTTGTCCAGAATCTGGCACATAAACATAACATTAAAAAATCAAGAAGCTGACAGTTGAACCAAGTATTAAGATACATAGATAGGGCCAGGAAATAGCTCAGCAGACTAAAGCACCTGCTTAGGCAAGCACAGGGACCACAGTTCGATCCCTGGCACCACATGCCATGTGAGCTCCACCCCTAGGTCAGGCTGATTCAGCCAGAATCCTGGTGGAGTGGCACATCCTTATAATCCAGCTCTGGAGAGGCTGAAAGCAGGAGGATCACCATGAGTCTGAGCTGCATAATGAGACCCTGCAACAACCAAATACATTTAAAAAAAAAAAAAAAAAAAAGATACATAGATAGCTATAATAAAACAACAAATCAAATTTGGCTCAACAGGAACCAGGTAGGACATATATGAATTGCTACCATCTAGTCTCCTATTAGATTATTATATACTGATCCACCCTCAGAAGAATGTATTATTTATTAATAAGGTGTCATTTTTTAAATTTTTGATTCTGGGAGTCAAACTTAGGACCTCACACTTACCAGGTAGGCACTGTGCCACTGAGCCACATCCCTGGCCACTGTTATACTCAGTATGAATGGGGGAACTCAATGATTTTATTGTTAACCAGTAGTTTTGAAGAGAAGTTTATATTAATAGGAACAAAATATCCCTGTCACTATACAGATGGACTTCTAAGGACAATTTTTCCCCTTTTCATTTGGAAATTGCAATAGTTCTTAAATGGAAAAAGTAGACTTATTTTTTTTTTAGTGTACGTACATGGCTTTGGTTTTTAGAACAAACAAAATGGATCACCTTTTCTTTTAATCATTGTTTTAAGAAAATCTTTCATTAAAAAATGACACTGTTTGCAGTACTATCAAATATTGTAGGGAAACCTAAAGCAATGAAAATAATATGTACAAAGCAAACTTTAATTATTCTTCAAAAGCTTAAGTGTAAAGAGCCAGCCAAATGGCTCAGTGAAAGCGCCTACAAGCAGGTGCAGGGGCCGGGGGTGCACTGAATCTGCAATTGAGACTGAGCGTGGTGGCACACATCTCTAATCCCAGCTCTTGGGAGGTTGTAAACAGGTGGATCACTATGAGTGATCTAGTATGAGACCCTGAATACCCTGTAGACCCTTCCCTAAAATACAAAAAAAAAAAAGTTTATGTATAAAAGATTATTAGTTTTGCAAATGACATATGGAAGATACATTTAATAACAAATAACAAGTATAGCAGTATATTTTTACTTATTTTAAAATGTTGATGTAGAAAATTCAAAATATAGAAAAGTTGTGGGTATGAGTCTACTTTAGGTTTTACAGCCCAGGGATACTTTCTGTAAACATTTAACCTTTTTTTCTAGTTCCAACTATAGACATTGGATATGCATAATATTTATATTTAATCCAGTTAAGTGTATTTACATTTATACTTAATTGATACTTAATATTTGTACAGTATTTTTAAATATAATTCAAAAGTATCTTTTAGAGACCATATAAACAGTTCTGTCAATTCTGTCTCTACATTTATTTCATTTTGTGATTGCCAATTTTTCTATCGCAATTAATGAAGTTACAGTGTGTATCTGCATAAATTGTATGTGTTCTTATTTCCTTAGGATAAATTTTTACAAGCAAAATTATTAATTGAAAGGATTTGGGCACATATTGACATCCTTTCCTATAAAGTTTAAATGAGTTTACATTCTAATATGTAACAGCTGCACCAAACCCAGCATTAATTGTTAGAATATGTAGGTTTCATCACTTTGTTCTATATATCTTTTCTTCATTATGATGGCAGTCTTCAAGCTTACATGAAAGTAAATAGTATCATTGACTCCTCTTGTACTCACTGCTTCAACACTTATCATCAACAGATTGCCAATATTATCACATATACATCTTTTCTTTACTACTAGAATATTGTAAGTGATTGCTAAAGTATTGTCATTTAACCTATTATTGGGTTTTTCTCCTTATACATAACTAATAACTTCAGTTGTTACAGTTCGATATAGTTGTCCCTGAGAGAAGACAAACTGTTTGAAAAACATAATCTACAAACCAATATTATATACTTTACTCATAGATAAACTTCATAGCTGTTTCAGAGGCCTGGCCCTTATTTTAGGCATACTATTAATAAGATTAATTATTACCATCTAAGAAATGAAAATGGACAGTTGTGAGAGACTGATATACTAAATAGAAGCAGAAATTTATGCAACTCAAGTTAAAATGTCAAACAAAAAATGTAAAATCTAAACACAAAACAAATGATGCCAAACAAAACAGCAGTGACAGGAGAAAGTACTTTAATTTACTATAAAAGTACTACCATATGGTCCCTAAGAACATTATTACACTGAAAACAAACTAACACTTGATATTTTCTGTGATTAAGTTAATGGTTTATTTTTTAAAAGTTTATGAACTATAAATAGGACTCCTTAAGGTCAACATCAATAGTTGATCTTGTAATGGCTCCCTTAAGTGGATTTTTTTTTTCCATAGAATGTGGGTTGTTGCAGAGTTGAGAGGGTATCTAACAGGGAGGGGATTGTAGATTTTGTAATGTGGGGAAAATGCCAATATTTTAAGGATGAGTGTCAAATTACTTCTGTAAGCTGTGCTATCTAACTTGCCCTAGGTTCAGCATCTAACAGTGAGATCAGGATATTTTGCAAAGTTTCTACAGACCAATTTGATCGTAGCCTTTTCTCTCTCTCTCCTGGGAAGAACAGCCAAAAGGGATGAGTTGAAGATGTGGAAGATTAGAAGATAGGGAACTTAGAGGTTCAGTGAAGATGCAGTTGTTGTACCTAGGTAAAAAGGAGGTTTAGGTCATTTTCACATCATGTTCATATGTGTAGTTGGATATTTAATATAAAAAAATGAGGGTGTAGCTTAGTCTAAAGGTCCGGGTTCAATTCCCAGTAATGCCAAAAATATGTATATAAATAAAATAGTTGAATAAATTGTCAAGAAGTGACTGGGATAGGGGAGAGAATGTTTCATATTGTTTTTTGAAACAGGGTCTTGCTATGTTATTTTTTAAGAGTTTAAAGTTGAAGTGGTTTTGGTCTTGAGGTGTGTCTGTAGATGTAGGTTGCTGAAAGTGGAAAGGAAGCAAATGTTATACGAATGCAAGAAGTCACAGGGTGCCGAGGGATATAGCTCAGTGGCATAAGTGTTTGCCTTGGCAAGCACAAGGTCCTGAGTTCGATCCCTAGTACCACAAGAAAAGACAAGAAGTCACAGAACTATTATAGCTTGATATTAAGGGAGAAATTTAGCATGCCAGTAAAACTAATAGAATATAAAATCATATTGTTCACTCAGTAAATATTCTGGAACATCATCCATAAGCTAGCTGGTATTCCAGATACTGAAAGAAAAGCAGTAAGCAAAGCAGATTTTTTGTGGAACTTGTGTATTCTCTCAGGGAACACACACAATAATATAAAATGTTAGGTAGCAGATACAACTTCCTTTCTCTTCAGGTTCAAATACACCTTTATTCAATGAAGAAAAAAAAAAAAAAGTTTCAGAAATAAGTGGCATCTGGTTAAGGAATGAGACTGTCCATATCTCATTGTCTTGTCTTTCAATTTTTACTAATATAGACTAAATCAAATTATATTTTTTCTTTTTCTCAAAGTGTTTTATTTTCATCATCACCATCAGTGTATTTTATTTGCATACCCATTTCAATTGGTATGAAATTAGATGTCTGTATGTTTGGTGGATTATCAACTAGTGGGCCTCTGGAGATTAGCAGAGAGTTTTGAGGTTTCTGGCTTGCCTGTGAAGTTACTGGCTGGTAGTGTGAGCCACCTGAACAGTCATGCATTTGCTACCAATGATACAAGCCCCCTGATAGGACAATCAATCATGTACCACTGGGGGTTCAAACCAAGAGGAACATTTTAACCAAGTGAAACCCCTATTTGTGTTTTAAAACAAGAAAGTAAAACTTGACAAATTTTATTCCCACAAAGTGCATATGACCATGAAATCTTGAGTTAAATTGTCTTGTGTTCAGATACTAGCTCTTCTACTTATACCGTATGATCCTGGGGAAGTTATTCAGCACCTCTACTCCCAGTTTCATCAACTAAAAACTGGAGATAGTATCCAGTTGCTTATATTATTACTAGATTGAGAATTAAATAGTTCAGATAGGTTCCTTGTGAAATTTGCAGCTCAGTTACAGAGTAAGCATATACATCTAAATACTTAAAAATATTAAAATGACATTGACAGTTAAGTGGATTGTCAGGTTGATTGGCTTGAGAACAGCCAGATTAGTAAAGTATGCTTTTGAGTGTGTAGGTGAGTCATGACCTTTGAGTCTATCTCTCGTCTCTGACTCCTTCCTCTCTGACACCATTCCCCTACTCTGCTATCCTCTTCTCTTATGAGGTTTCAACCAGCCACAGATAGTGACTCTTAACTAAGAGTCAACTTGTAACACCCAGCTGAACTGATTAGTGTGGTTCTTGGCATCAAAGGCCCACCTGCAGACCATTGCCAATAGTGTAAAAGGAGAACTAGAAGGGAAATGGTATGCTCTTAATTCTCCTGAAGAAGCTTGGTTTTCCTAATATGAAATCAGCTGTTATCATTAGAAGGGCTTGGGTCTTCATTGTCACGGAGGATGGCGGCCATTCACCTCCAGGGAGCTCAGTTTCTTACTTTGAGTGTCCCTTCCTAACTCCAGTGCAGATCACTCAGTATTGTGGCACAGATCCTTCAGCCAGCTGACACAGACTTTCTAGGATCCATCATTGACCTTTGAGTCTTCGCAGTGCAGATCCTTGATACAGACTTGCATGAGACATTACTGTGTTCCCTAGGCCTCCAGATGGACTTGTGGGGGACATTAGATCATGGCTATAGGTCTTCAACTGGATTTGTGCAAGACGTTGTAAAATCTAGCCCCTCAACTATATTCTTTCAGTCTCTAATGTATGGACAGATCTCTTGTACTCTTTTTGCATTTGACTTTTTGGGTGAATATTATAAAATAGTCCTGTAAATTATGTGTCCTGTATTAATTGTTTCCTTACAAGCCCTAAGTACAATAGATGGAACCCTCTTGAACCCATAAACCAAAAAACCTCTCCTTCTTTAAGTTGTAGATGTTAGGTATTTTATCCACCAAGGGGAAGCTGACCAATACAAATATCAAACAAATGATTTAGGATAAATGGAATAAAAATTATAGGGGACAACAACTGAGATTGATGTCCAGGAAAAGGTTCATGGAAGAATAATCAGAAGGAACCTTTCACAAACTCCTAGACCCACATCTCTACCATTATCATCAGCTGTTGTTATTTCTTAGGCACTCTGCTTCCTCATCTGTCACAAATTACTCCCCTCCTGCCCCAAATTACTGTATCTTCTCTAGTACTGGAGCCTGTTCAACGACACGACTGTGGCATTTTTTCATCGGTTTCTTACTTTTTTTGGGAGAATTGAGCGTTGCACCTCAGGGACTTATCTAGGCAATCATTCTATCAGTGGCCTCTCAGCTGCATCTTTTAGGTTAGTATCTAAGCCTGATAGAATTGTTTTCACTAAAACAACAGCAATCAAGTAAGTCTTATGACTGTACGACTTCTGTTAGCCTTTGCTTCACTTTTATGTGTTTCTTTTATAGCAAAACTTCACAAAATTATGCTGTTCTTTTTTTCCAGCTTTCTTCTCTCCAGTCCAGTCAGGCTTTGCTTCTGTGATTTTTACCAAAAGTTGTTCTCATCACAGTCACAGAGGCATCCACATGCTAAGTCCACTGATCACTCCGTAGTCTTTGTTTTAATCTGTCAGCAGTTTTTGACATACTTCTTTCTAGATAGACCTTTCCAAACTCCATGCTTTCTTAATTTTCCTTTTACCTCATAGCATGATCCCTTTCTTTCCCCTCTAGAATTTCAGACTAGTTTATCTTATCAGTTCATTCAATATTTCTACTTGAATGCCTCATAAATTGATCAAACTCAAGCATGAACCTGAAAATCTAAATCTCTACCCTCCCCCTGCAAAAAAAAAATCTTCCTCTATCACTGTTTTTGGGGGCTTTTTCTTAACTTTTCTTAACTGAGTTCAAACCAGGGTTTGAACTCAGGCCCTTCCACTTGCCAGGCAAGCACATATTCTGCTGAGCCATCTCCCTGATCCTCTATCACTGTTAATGGAACACTTTCTTCTATAACTTCTTTTTCACATGTATTCATCTGTTCATCTTTTACCTTTAAATAAATGCAGAACGTGGGTCACTTTAACCACCTCCACTGTACTACTGCATGCCAACCTACCATCATCTCTTGGCCTAAATTACTACAGTGGCTTTCCAAGTAGTTTCCATGATGGATTTGCATTCCAACCTGTTCTCAACACAGTAAGCAAATCCTTTGAAATACAAGAATTTCTTAACCCTTGCTATTGTTGACATTTTGGGCCAGATCATTTTTGTTTTAGGGTATTGTCTTTTGTTTTGGAAAAATTTAGTACCACCCCTGGTCTTTCACTCAGTAGATGTCAGTAGTACTCCTCTGAACTGTGCCAACCAAAAGTGTCTACATAAAAGAGACAAATGTTCTCCAGTGGGCAATATCATCTGGGAGTAGGGAAATCCTAGATAATGTCACTCTTTGACCCAAGACTCTGATGGCTCCCCATTTTATTCAAAGTAAGTGCTTAAATTCAAACCCTTGCCAAATTTTGTGGCTCCACCTGACCTAGCCACTCCATCCTCCTTTATCTATTTAACCTTCTCTGTTTTCGAATTTTCCTCAGTTGTCATTTAGTCACACTTGCTTCCTTTCATTCCTTGGGAATAGTCATCCCCATTTGTACTAGAGTGACTTAGTTCTATTCCCTCTGCCCAAAACTGTTTTTCATTTTTCTGCATGATTACTTTCTTTATTTCCTTAAAGTGCCTGCTCAAATTTCACTTTGCCAGTAGGGCTTTCTCTTGTCATTGGCTTTAAGTTTGTAACCTTCTTACTCCCACAATATTTATAATTACCGTTAACTGTATTACTTTTTCTTAAACTATTTATCACTTTTTAGTATACTAAATAATTTTATTTGTCCGTTAGTATGTGTGAACCCAATAATACATCATTCTAAGATTTTCCTCTATTTAAATTATCAATTCTGTTCAAAAACAATTTTTAAGGTGTGAAGAATTATAAGTAGATTTATGAGGTAGATAATATTTGTATGTTTTTTAAGAAATGGAGAAGCAGAATAACGAGAAAAATAGCATGTAAAAGTTGCAGAAATGTGTATATAAGTGTGAGGCCAAATTGTTAGTGTACCAGCCTGAGATTTAAGAGTTGGTACAGAAGAAAGACAGAATTTAGAAGGTAGATGGGAACCAGGCTGAATTCTAATCCTGTTAAAGATGAAGTCTTTTTAAGATTTGTGAATTGGAGAGTGATAAATATACTGGGTTTGGCTCACTCATAATCAATTCCAAATTGCTTCTGTTTTCCTTTCTTGTAAATTCAAAACTAAAGAGCTATCAACAATGTGCAAGTTCCCTTCTGCTAGGCTTCCAGATTTGATTCAGTTTCCACCAAATGAATGCACTTGCCTGAGAATTAAATTCATAACTTAGTTAAATAAGCAGAAAAGATATTAAACATCTAATTTGCTGGAAGCAAGGCTTTATGGTTCTAAATCCAGCATATATAAACAATACTAAATATAGACAGCATATTATATGTTTGGTTTTTCCAGTCTCATGTTACGGATGAGTTGTATCCCCTCCAGAAGGTAAAAATAGTTTAATAGTCTTTTTAATATTTGTAATTTAGGCTTATCTGTATCCCTAAGTGTGTTTTAGTATACCCTTATCTACCTAATACATAATTGTATACAAAGTTCTTTATCATGATAAAATATCTTGCCTTTAAATTAGCCTTACCAATATCTTGCCTTTACAGTAATAGTCTGTTTCCTGAGATGGTATTAGCCATTCATTACACTTCAAAGGGTTATTAAGTCTAAAAGAATTTTGATGTAGGAATCTCTTATTTTGAGATAAAATCCTTTAGTCTTTTAAGCTTTCCTGTGTGTCCTTTTATCTGTTTTTGAAAATTTATTCCCACAGTTGTCCTGTTCAGAAAAAATATTCTCAAAACCACAGATTTTTTTCCTACTTAAGACTTAATATATTTATTTTTTTATTTGAAATGATCAACTATTGAAATTACCCTGGTCATTGTCATAAAAAAAATTTTGTACATAAATTTAACATATGTGTCTTAGTTACTCTTCTCTCGTTGCTGGGACAAGTACCCAACGCTTGAAATTAGGGAAAGAAAGGTTTGTTTAGTTCACAGTTGTGGAGTTTTTAGTCCATACTCAGCTGGCTCCAAGCCAGAGTGGCTCATGGCAGAGAGCAACAGTTGATGGCAATGGCAAAGAGCAGAGAACTTAGCAAAGGGAGTGGCAGCAGCTCAGGCAGCTACTTAGCCTCTCTCCCCCCTCCTTACATTGTATTGCAAATTACCTGCCCAGGGCAGGTGCAGCATCCACACTCACAATAATTAATCACAAATTCCAGAGACACCCCACGACTGCACATGAGGCGTTGTGGGGGACAGCTAGACACGAGCCATAACAATATGGTTTACTTTTAGGAGTCTAGATTTAATATCTTCTGTATTTGATCTTTCCATAACCTGTTTTCCATCTACCCTGAGTTATAACATGGAAAAGGAAATCGATCTTGACTTCTTATATTTAAGCCGAAATTACTGCGTTACTAGATGCTTATTAAACACAAGATAAATACATGGTTTTATAGCTTGTTTATATTATTTAACCATTCTCATTAGTATCTTAAGATTTATATTGAATTTTATAACTTTTGTGCTATTCAGTCCTAATTCATATATATGCCTCCCCCCCCCCCTCCACTTAGTAATAGTGGTACTGAGGGCTAAACCAAGGCTTCACACATGCTAGAAAAACACTCTGCCACATACTATATCCTTGGCCCTGTTTAATGGATTCTTGTCACATTCATTCTGTAACAAAAATTTGGTTTTTAGTAGAGCAAGAATTCTAACTCTAACATAGTTGAAAACAAAATTTTTATATACATCAGAAGTTTTTAATCTGATTTTTATTTTCTAGGTTATTGAAGACAATGGTGTTCGAAGAGTTGTTGTGGTTCCTCAGGCCCCAGAGTTTCATCCTGGTGGTCACACAGTCATTCACCGTTCTCCACATCCTCCTCTGCCTGGTTTCATTCCTGTCCCAACAATGATGCCTCCTCCACCACGCCATATGTACTCACCAGTGACTGGAGCTGGAGACATGGCAACACAATATATGCCACAATATCAGTCTTCACAAGTATATGGAGATATAGGTAATACTCCAAGTCACTATGTAGCCCAGGCTGAGCTTGAACTTGAAGTCATGTGTCAGCATACCTAAGTACAGGAATTATAGTCATGTGCCACTACACCTAGCTAAAACTCTTCACTTTGCTGAGCTTATTTTTCCTTCCCTGGCACAAGCAAAGTCTAGAGTTTGATTTCCAGTACTGAAAAAAAAAAACAAGATTTGTGTATTTTAAGCTGTTTTTCTCAGAACAGATTTTAAACTTAAAATAAAAATGTATTATATTGCTGAATGATTTTTATTAGGATGAATAAATTTCATCTAAAATACAACCTTGAGAGGCTTTTGTGTTTTTTTTGGTATCAGGAATTAAACTCAGGACATACACTTGTGCCGCTGAGCTACACCATCACAACCTTGAGTTTATAAGCATGTGGTATGCTATTTTGTTTTTTTATGGTACTGGGGATTGAAGTCAGGGCCTGCTCACTGAACTATATCTACAACCCTTTTTAATTTTTGAGACATGGCCTTCCTCCCTTAACAGCAGCAGACTTGGCTACTTTATAATATATAAAGTTATAAAATTTTATATAGAGGTTCTAGTATATTAAACAATCCATCTTGATTTATCATTTGTTTTTCTTTTTCCTAAAATTTTCAGCGGTGTTTTATTTTTTCAATTATAAGGAAATTTAGTCAATCATTTCTTTTTACCACTTTTACATGTTTGAAATTGAAATCAATGTCAAAAGTAATAGCTCACAAAAGAGTGAAAAAACAATGACAGTGGACAGGTTAGTTCAAGTCTTAATTTCTTCCCTATAATAATCATAACATACCATGAAGCTGTGGAAATTAATCATAGGAAATGATAAAAGAAAATGTCTGTAAATTTGCTTGAGTTACATATATGCAGTGGTAACTTGGCCCTAATTGGTCCCAGGAGAAGTGGCATCTACCAAAAAAATTGTTTTGGCAGAAAAGCATATAACAAGTCACTAGGTAATCAACAAGTTCTAGCTTATGTATTGAGTACCAAACAGTTAATATTAGGGCAAAATTTTTGTGTCAGAATGCATCAAGTACCAAATACCTCTGGCCGCACGAGGCCGATGGCTCATGAGAACAGGGCAAGGTAATCAAGAAAACCAAGGTGAAGTCTTATGCAGCATGTTGCAGTGGGTCACCAGACTTAGTGGGAAAGTGGGTGTTTTGAATAATTAGGAACTACCAAGGCAGTATTTTGAACATGTCTGAATTATTTAACTTAGTATTAAAGGTACTTTCTTGATAAAAAAAACAATACCCAATACAACAAGTTCGAAAGTAGTCAGATATCAAAGTATGACTATATGTATAATTATAATCAAGTCACAAACCTTGATTGTCAGTGGAGATCAACAAATAGCTTTGTTTAACAAAATTTTTAATAAAACTGTACAGTAAATTTTATGATACAGTGTGCTATGCTTGCACCACTTCCTGGGGCATGCTAAGACAGTAACTGAGACTGGGCGTGGTAGCATGTCCCCGTAATCCCAGCACTTGAGAAGCTGAAAATAGGAGGATCACTATGAGACCGATCTGTGTATTGAGACCCTGTAGACCCTGTACTAAATATATATATGATAGACTTATTTTCTTCTCATGCCATGAACTTTCTTGGAATGTTCTAACATTTGTTCTTTCCTTTTAGATGCTCATTCTACGCATGGAAGAGCCAACTTTAGAGATGAAAGATCTAGTAAAACATATGAACGTTTACAGAAAAAATTAAAGGATCGCCAAGGAACACAGAAAGATAAAATGAGCAGTCCACCATCATCACCCCAGAAATGCCCTTCTCCTATAAATGAACATAATGGAATTATGAAAGGGCAGAATGCCAGTGGCGTTAACACAGGATCAGCAAAAAGCAAATCTGGGAGAAGTAAAGGTAGTACACAAGTTGATACAGAAGTAGAAGGTGACTATTTAAAATCCTCAACCATTTTCTGTGATTATTTAACCTGATAAAAGTACATTCTAATCCCTCAGTCATCTTGTTCTGATCTGAATAGGTAAGCTGTGGTAGATGTCTAATGTTACAGTTCTGCATATAGAAAAAGTTGTAGAACCTCAACTGTTACGAACTGCTGCTTTTAATAATTGGTAAATTTCAGTTTCTAACTTCACATATATTTTTAACCTGATTGAAAAAAACTTCTACTTGGTATGTAAACTCAGATAATATTAATCCAGAATCTTTCATCTATGCCTGGGCCTTGATCAAGCTATCGAATTTTATCAAAACTATTTCTCCCAACTTTTTTGTGTAAAAATCCAGATAGTAACTAGTTATATTATCTCTTTACATTCTGTTTTCCCTTAAAATCCTTTTTATACCTTGCTTGTATGCTTCACCTACACTGTGCACTACTTCTTTATATGTACTAGCAACAATCTCAATATAGAACCTAGGTTAAACAGTCTGTCTTTATGTGCCTACAGTGCAGAGTTTGACTATAATGTTCAGCCTCTTGTTCAGCATCAGTATATCTTGATTTTTACAGTTTTTCTATGTTTGTCCTTTTGGTTTTCTCTGATACTATTTCTGTTTTAACTTCTAAATATATATCAGGCCAAAAAAACACTTCATCAAACATAACTGAAGCATACTAAGTGGTAACCAAGATGTTTCCAACTTTGAGGAAAATATCAAAATATAAGACATTTTAACTCTTCCTGCCTTGCTTTTCCTTAAGAGTTTCATTCCTGACTAACAAACTTTAAATAATGACTTAGTAACTTACATGTTAATAACATGTTCTTCAGTTTCTGAGTCTCACTGATCATTCTTTTCACCATAGATATTGACAAGTTAAGCCAAAGTTTATGTATGCAAATGGTGGGTTTAGGTTAATGATCAAATAAATTATATTCCATTTGGAGAAAAAGTATTTATAACATGTTTTGAAAAAAATAGTTAACTCATTAAAAGAAACAAGATTGGCGAGAACTTTGCACAAAAGAGAATTTTTTTTTTAACTCTATGAATAAAAACACATTTTCTAGATAGATATACAGCTACTTTCACTTAATTCAATGAGAAGAAAGATTTGTACTAATAGTGTTCGGACAGGATATCATGTCTGGGGTTTATGCTGTGAATAACCACTATGAAGACAACAGTATACAATGTATTAATTATTGAAACTGTCCTACTAATCAGATTTGAAACTGTCTCATTGCTATTTCTCAATAAAATTAATAAACACATTTTCTACAAGAAAAACCTACTCTTCAAATATACATAAGCAGTCATGTAATTAGTAATCACAGTCAAATCAAAATAGAAAATGAAGCAGAGTACTAAAGGAAAGCAAATTTATGCATATGAACTAAAGGTAAAAGTCAGAACATAAAAGTCTGAAATACCAACCTGCCTTCAGAAGTCATACTGAGGGGTTACATTTAAATTTTTTTCTCTCTTTTTTCTTCAGAAAAAGATGAAGAAACTAAAGCATTTGAAGCATTTCTTTCCAACATTGTCAAACCAGTAGTAAGTGTCTCCATATCTTCTTGACATTTACATGCAATATATTCATTTCATGTTTTCATTAAGACTTTAAAACTTGTTAGAAATATAATGTCAGTAATGGGTTATAGTGAATCTCTCCTAACTCCAAAGAGAGATACATTGATCAGTGAAGGAGAATATTGAGATAGCAAACCAGTTTTTAAACAGGATGTAATATACAGTAAATATATTATGGATTATTGGAATAATCAAAGAGCTGATAGTGTAGATACAACTGATTGTCACATTCTTACGGCATAGGAATGGTCCCAAGGGTGGTTTGCCACCAAAAACCTTCTGTTGGTAGGATATACAGCCAAATCACAGTGTGGGTACAACATAGGTCAAGTGACTATCAACGTATAGAATTATAAGTATAGCCACTTAGTTAAAAAACAAAGTCTTTTGGTGGAATAGTTGTGTTTGAATGTCCTGGTCTCCCAACTGGGCAACAGATGCCTAGCTACACTTCTTGAACCAGCTGGTGCTAATTATAATATAACTCTTAAGTTACTTCTTAACTCTTAGAGAGGCATGTAGGACTGGATATTCATTCTTTATTTTGAGGCCTGGTCTTTAGATATGCCTGCAGCCACAATTCTGATGTCTTTACTTTTTCTGCTAATTTCTTTGAGAGCCCCATTCTTCTCTGTGTATTAATTTCTATTAATTTTAGCTGCCTGTAATAATACTGTGATTCCTAGTTCTGTGGCTTAGTAATCTTCCCATGTCATTATGTTGTCTTTAAAGAATAAGTTACTCAATAGATATGCATTGAATATGCCAGTAAATAAAAAATACAACGTAAAAAGAAACTCTGTGTGGCAGTAAATAGTGCTGTTAATCAAATAATCAAATGAGAGTCTATTTCATTATTAATATGAGAGTTTTTAAGTAAAGAAGTCAAGAAAACCTTGGAGCTAAAAAGAAAAGTGAGAAAAAGTATACAGCATGTAAGAAATGAGAGGTGAACACAGGAATAAGCACTCAGGGCAAGGTGATTAGACAAAGAACTTTTACCCTTGGACCACCATAAGTTAAGGAAAGAATAAAAGAAGATATGATAGGAAAAGCAGTATACATGCCTTTCCCAGGAAGAGGCTATTTATCATAGAAAAGAATGCATTTTACTTTACAAAACAAAGAACTGTATTTCCTCATCCCTCAAAAATCCATGCTAAAATATTTTATGTTAAGGAAAAATAAATTGCTATGTTTTAGATATTATCCTTAACACCTTTACCACAAAGGCTTACCTTTTTATTTTATCTTTTAGGAAGTTTGTAAATATGTCAGCCTGTCATTTAATAGGTTACTATGATCCTACTTTTCTGATAACTCCCAGTTACTAGATAGGAACCCACTTAGCTTTCTTCCATTCTAATTTGTTTTTAGAGTGAGAATGTATGTGTAAGTAAATTAGATTTTTTTCTTAATAATAGCTAACACAAGTTTACTACAATTAGTTTCCACTCAGGGTGCTTCAAGTACACATGCACATTGTTTAATTCCTTTCAAAATTCTATATGTAGCATTTTTCCCTTTTACAGAAGAGAAAAAGCAAGAGCGGAGTTTAGAAAGTAGTGCTGTGCCAGGATTGAAACTCAGGAGATGTCTTTCCAAGAATTGTATATACCCAAATGGTTCTCGCTGGACTTATTAAAAAAGAAAGTTGGTACTTTTGATAGGATTGGCACTTGAGATGCATCATTGATACTGCTAGCAGCATTTACTAGTTTAAATAAAATTTTCAAACACAAAACAAAGCTTAAGAAAATTTCAAATTTTTAAAGAAAATTTTTCCTAGCTGTATGAAAAGGTGTTAATTTACTAAAATAATAAGCTCTGTGTTATAAAACTGAAAACAATTTGAAGATTTTTGTTTTTTTTTTAGTTTATGCTTATAGTTCAAGTGACTATACTTTGATTAAATTCTTTATGGGCTGCAGATACAGATCAGGTTTTTGTTAGGTGGTAGTTGTATGTTTGGTTATTTTTACATGATTTAACTCACTTAGATCACCAAATTTAATGTATGCATTTACTAAAAGTATTTGACCACCTACAAAATGCTGAGTGCTGTGCTGAAAGCTAAAGATTTAGGATGGAAGACACAGATATCACCACCCTTCCCTAGAACTTAATGTACTAAGCACCAAGCAATAAGTATAAAATTAAAGCTAAAGTCCCAGAACAAAGAGGTAGAGTTGCTATCAGGGTGTTTAATGTGGGTTATACTTTGCGAAGAGTATTAAGGAATTTTCCTCTGCCCAGATGAAATTTAAAGGAAAAGTAGTAGGGGGGTGCTATGGTATTTGAAAATCGGTGGACATGGCACATTTGAGGAAAAACACAAGAAAGCAAAAATGTTCATTCTTGTGACATAGGGTAGATATTGATGCTAATTTCATAGTCTCAACCCTGTACTCAGGTTAAGTGACAAGTCCCTGAGCCTCCCTGAATCTTCCATGGAGTGGAGTATAATGGTGTTTTCCTCTCAACTGTGCACAACCTGTCCAATTTTATAAAACAACTCTTTTCTTCTTTTTTTGCTTATTACTATGTAGTCTTTTTCAGTTTTTATACACATTTTACAGGGTCATGTCTACTTTTAGCTGCTGCCTGAAATTGGATGTAAAATATATGCAGTATGTAGTGGGAAAAGTGAATTATTCAAGTCTTTGTCACTGCTAAGATGACCTCAGCCTTCTGGATATGTTTCTTCTGTACAATGAAGATAGTTATGCCTATTTTCCGTACTACAGAGGGTAGTTGTAAAAAGCAAATGAGATGGATAGAAAAGTAAATGTTACTTGTAAACAGCCCACAAATTGTTAAAATGATTTCTAAATCAGTATTTTTCAACTTTGTATTTACTCCTCTTACAAGTACATTTAAGAATATCAAAGATTAGGGATAGGTTAAAAAAGCTAAGCGTTAAAAAGCTTGTGTAGTTTGCATAGGGCCCTGAATTCAGTTCTATGCATAGAGTGAAGAAAATGCTAATTAGAATATCCATATTTATGGAAATCAGTGTGGAGACTCCTTAAGAAACCAAGACTGTAAATCCCATTCAAGCCAGCTATACCCCTACTGGAAATTTTCCCAGAGGAACTGAAAACATCATACCATAGTGATATATATGTACCTATGTTTATAGCAGCACAACTTGTGATAGCCAAATCTTAGAAACAACAAAGATGCCCATGGTTTAAGGAATGGTTGAAAAATTTGTGGTATTTTTATACAATGGAGTATTAACTCAGCTGTGAAGAATGATAAACTTGAAGCCTTCATATTTAAGTAGATGCCACTTGAAAACATAAGCAAAATAAACCCGACCCACATATGCAAATATCGTATAGTCTCCCTATTGTAACTCAGAATTGCAAATAGAAATATATAACACAATTAACAGGAAAGCGAGAATTTAGGATTGAACAATGAGAAACATGACAGAGGCAAGACCATTCACTTACACAACCTAGATGGGTAAAACAATGATCCTGAGAAACATCAGGAGATTTTTGAAACTAGCAGTTGAGTGGTAGGATTCTCACCCCAATTAACTATATATGCTGATAACCTGTGAACCAAGCAACTGCACTGAATTTAAGAAAGTGTAATACAAGGGTCATGCTCCAAATGCCTGTCATTCTGGTCTTCTAAATATGAACTTCTTGTCAAGACATACCAGCTATTACTATACTGCCCTTTTTTTAAAGGGTAGTAAATGCTATAATTCTACTATGCTGTATATGGATGGATTTCTAAATATCTATGTAAATCTATGTAAGTGTTCACTCCTGTTTTTTTTTTTTCTTCATATTCTGTATGGACTTAGATTTTAGTATCTCAATACTTGATGGAAAATACATGTTCCGTGTTATGCCTATGATGTCTGATACTTAGACTAATAGTGTGGGTAAACTGAACTGCATATGTTGCAGGGTAATAATAAACTTCTCTTCTGGAGGGTTGACAACCTAAGATTGCAGATCAAAAATTGGAGAAAAAGAAAGATGACAAGGTCAGCCAACATTTTGGCCCTAGTCTTTCAAGGTCAAAAGATTGTCAAGATTCAGGACATAGGAGAATTTATAATGTAACTCAGTAGTGCCCCAAATTTTCTGATCAAGGAGATTATGGGGCCACAGAGGAATGTGATTGATGATGTATAGTGTGCCTAAGGAGAGTCACATGGAGAGAAAACTTTTTCTCAGGCTTCCACAAAGAGCAAATTGGTCAAGCAGTGGCCATGACTCATCCACAAGGCTGACACTGACAAGGGATCTATAAAGTGGGGTATAGGGTTACAGGATAAACCCTGAGGGTAGTTCACTGACCTTATCTGATACAAAAGTTACATTTTTTGTTATATAGGGTCTTAACCATCCAGCAGAAAAGTATAAAAATGGAGGTATATAAAGTTATATTAATATAATAAATTGTGAATGGCTCAAGTCAACAACTTCTGTGGATAACCCTCTTCTATTGTGAACTGCTGATCTGTGTTAGATTTTTTATTAAAAATATGTGTGTGTGTGTGTGTGTGTGTGTGTGTGTGTGTGTGTGTGTATAGGATTAGCCATCCATGTTTTGAAAATCTAACATATGTATCATTGTATGTTACCCTGTTTATGTCATTTTTTTCTCTTTGTTTTTACTTCTATTTTTCACTCTTCAAGTTAAAATACAAATAAATAAAGTTTTAAAAAATAAAATTTAGAATATCCATGTTTGGATGTTTTTCCAACAAACTCTAGAAAGCAATTGCTTAATCTTTTCTAAATTGTTTTTTCTTCTCTAAAATGGAGAAGTCTTTTTTTGTTGTTTGTTTTTGGTTGTTTTGTTTTTTGTTTTTGTTTTTTGTTTTGCAGAACTGGGGATTGAACTCAGGCCCTTGAGTGCTTGCCAGGGAAGCACTTACTCCACTGAGCCATCTACCCGGCCCCAAAATGGAGAAATTGTATTACATTGCTTTTTTTTTTTTTTTTTTTAGTATTTCCATTAATGAATAGTTACTCATCCACATTTTCCTAAGTCACAGTATCATTATCATCTTAGATTTCTTCTTCAGCTCTTGACAGATTGAACGCCAGATAGCTTGTTTACTTTTCTCATTGCTAACACAAAGTACCCAAAGGAAATTCAAGGAAGAAAGGTTTATTTAGCTTATAGTTTATAGAAGTTTTAGTTTATAATTGGCTGACTCCCAGGCAGTGTGGTACGGCAGAGGGACATTGCAGAGAAGGAACAGTTTATGGAAGGCAGAAGGCAGCAAGCCGTAATTGACAGGCAGTGACCTTCTTTCCGTCTCTTATATCTTACCTTAGTAGGTAACACTTATATGAGTAGGGGACCCTTTGTCCTAACCAGAACTAGGCATACCAACCAGTGCACCAATTTAGTATCATATACTCTTGATCCCAGGATAAAACACTCCAGATTGAGCCATCTCTGAAAAGCTCCACCTGTAAAGCTTGAGGTTTTGCAGGAAGCTAGACTAAGGTTGTAACCAGGTTTTATCACTTCTTTCACCATAAATTTCTGGAATTCACCTGTCCTATCCCTCATCCTACTGACCAATGGTTAATACTTCTTTCTGGAGCACACACACTGGGGAAAATCCAAAGCCCTTTTTAATTTTTGAGACAAGGTCTTGCTAAGTTGGCCTGGTGGAGTTAAACTTGATAGTCATCCTGCCCATCTCAGACTGCTGAAATTACACACGTGCACTATTGTGTGCAGTTTTGAATTGCCCCAACTGGTCTGTAAACTTGTTGAACCTATCCACACTTTCACAACAAGTTCTCATCTACAAATAAGCAGGTTCCTATTTGTAAGCCATTTTATGTAGGTTTATATAGACATTATTTAATCTTTTTTTTCCATAAAATATAGAGTGGTCTATTTGGATGTTTAAAGTGATTCATGTGGAATCAGGATGGCTGGCCACATCCTCAATCCACTTCAGCTAGACAGTCCTGTTAGGCAGTGGCTTTGGCCTCAGGTAGGAAAGCCTCCCAGTATTTTATCTGCTATTGCTGTGTTTGTGCTAATGATTCTGAATACTTGATGATAAGCTTTAAAATCCTACACTTGTTCAGATTTTCTCACTTCTTTTTTAATTGTTTAGAAATCTGTTTAAAATCTTTTTCTCCTTGTACTTTTGCTTCCAACTCTTAATTTTTTAGTTGTTGAATTTTATCTGGTTTGTTAGCGACTGTCATTTCTGCCTCAGTTTTACATTTTTCGAGCAAAGTAATTTGAGCATTTTTCCAATTTTTGCCAGCACTTCACTCAATAGTCAAAACACACCTTTCGCTGCTGAAATAAGATGAATGTTGTCATCACCAAGTAGTTCTGAAAACATCGAAGTCAACGAAAGCTTGTTCTTAATGTAACTGGTCTATTTTCTCTTCAACGTCAGCTAGCTAAGACAGCTCTAGATAAAGCAGTATCCTCAGAATTACACTTTTAGCAAAGGCAGCCGTATTGGCTGAAAGTTCTTTTCTGTGACAAACCAAGGCTTCAACACTGGCATGAAATTTCCTAAGTTGCTAGTCAGGATTCTCAAACTGCTGCTGCTTTTCTTCAAACCATGTATCCGATTCATTCATCTTAATTGTCATTTTGTTGACAGCGTCCGCAGCCTTGTTCACCATCCTCAATATTTTGGCTCCACTCAGATCCTGCATGTTAAATGTTCTTGGCAGCTCTGAACTTTCCAAGAATTGCCTTAAGTCAGGATCTGAACATGGAAAGAGAAGTCTTTTTTGTTACTCTGTATGCCATGTAAGCATTCATGCCATCACCAACTTTCTCTGGATCTGATACACCAATTTCTATGTCAAAAATATTTCCATTTGCCTCGTCTTCAATCTCTTCCCTGTATCTGTCAAAGATCACAGGAGCTAGGGCCAGGGAAATGGCTCAGTAGGATAAACACTTCCCTGGCAAGCGCAAGGGTCCAAGTTCAATTCCCAGTTCTGCCAAGAAAAAAAAAAAAAAAGATCACAGGAGCTGACATACTCTTGGATTCCATTTTAGGAGCAATGAGTGTGGTAGGCATGACAGATGTGACTGCACGAAAATGTTCTGAGGACAAGATAAGGCCCTTTTCTTGTCTGTCCAAAGAAACTTCTGTGGCTTCTGCTAATAGATCTTCTCTGTCATCATCTAATACAGTATCTTGATGGTTGGGGCCATTGGAGTTTGCGCTACTATCCTCTGGAGGAAGACTAGCTGGTTCTAGAGATGATGAACCTGACTCCAGGGTGGAGACAGTGCTGTTGAAAAGGTCCTCTGTCCTCCAGTTCTTTAAAGTCTGTGGGCTTCCCCAGCAGAGGAGGTTCCTTCTCAGCCACCGTCTTCACTCATTGGGACAACTGCAATATTTAATCTTTTAATTACATTTACTGTTCATTGTATACACTGCATTTGTTTTAAAGAGCTTTTAAATGTTACATTTTTGCAGGCTTCAGACATCCAGGCCAGGACGGTAGTGCTTACTTGGTCACCACCTTCCAGCTTTATTAATGGCGAAACAGATGAGATGACTATACCAGAACTGTATGGTTATGAAATTCTGATCTCAAGTACTGGAAAAGATGGAAAATACAAAAGTGTTTATGTGTAGGTATTTTTAGGTTTAAATATATGTTATTCTCTTTTGCTCTTCATGTTTTTATTTTGATCCATAAATTAGTGAGTGATTTCTATAAAATAGTTCAAATACAGTCTGGTATATGTTTTTGCTTATACTCCCTCAGAACAATCCCTTTCATTGGTCACTCAGCATTTTTTTTCAGTAGGCTGCTTAATAGATGTTCCCTATTCTTATGTATCACATACACATCTTAATGTAATAAAACCCACAACAAAGTAATAGAGGACTATGGGTTGTGTACTCATGGAGTATTATAATGATCCCTTAAGAACTTGCACTTTATTATTGTGTGTACAAGCTCTTGTCTGATTGTAAAGTGACCTTAATATCAAGGTTCTCTTTAAAACCTTGAGTTCCTCATTTGTCTATAGATGTGTTGTCATATTTTTAGTATCACAGCTCTCTTATCTTGGTTCAAAAGGAGCCTAAAATTGAGACATTTTTGGCCAAAAAAGTTGTAAAAAAAATTCCTTTTCTACCTTTTTTCATATAGAAGTTGTTTATTTTAATGAAAAATAAGGGTATAGCCAATTAATAGTTGTGATCTAAGTACCACAAAGATGGTTATGAAGAAGATAGTCATTTAAATTATAGCACAGAATATTTACTGTATTAATGAGTAATGCTTTGTATTTTTTTTTGTAAAGAAGCTGATATAGAGAAAAGAAAGTGTAACTGTCTCATGACTCATGATGTCACTAGAGGTTACCTCTTTATCAAGATTTCCTTGTATTCTACTCAGTTTTCATAAAAGAGAAAAACTAGACAAAGGATCAACATAAAATTTCTTTCTGTGTTGATGGCCATTTCTGGTTATATGTTGCTGTTTGCTGAAGAACAGTAATTTATTTCCATTTTCAGCCTAATCAGGGACAAGTAAGCAAAAGGGGAACATTAGTCACTTCTGTTGTCTACATCAATTAGTTTGCTAAGGATGCTCCTGTAGCTGCTTATTTTACTAAGTGTACCTCTACCGAAGAAATATTTGTTACTTATCTACTTAGTGGCTTTAATTTGAGAAACAAAGATAGGTAGGAGGCAAAGAATAGAAGAAAAAGTAGCCCATGAATTAGAAGAGAGACTTGGTTAAAACAAATTAAATGAGTAGTAGAAGAATGGAAATATGTATAACAGGCTTGTTTATGGCTGCATACCCAAATAATAGTTGTATCAGATAATTATATTTTTTGGCATTATATTAAAAATATGATGGTGGACATAGTAAATACTTTAAATTATTTAAATAGTTTGTGTATTATGATTCCCTTTGTCCTGCTTACTTATTAACTCAAACTGCAGTATTGTGAATAAATTTTCATGTTATTTTCTAATAAAATTCAATGGCAGACATAAATTGGGTAATTTTGCTTTTTATTAGCATATTACAAGATTGATTTTTTTAATTGCAAATAATTGCATTTCAAGAGTTAAATATCTTCCCTATATCTACATGTAGGTATATATACCTACATGTAGGTATATATATTTCAGTTTAGAATATACTCAATTGCGTAAAGTTTATATTTTAAATCTGAATATTATTACAGTTGGTAAAGAATGAAGCATTATAATTTCATAAAATACCATAAGCTATAGTATAAGTACATTCTTTGAAGATGTTGTAGACACTGAAATGTTACTTTATTTGTTTTCCTCCAGAGGAGAAGAAACAAGTGTTACTTTAAATGATCTCAAGCCAGCCACTGATTACCATGCAAAGTAAGGAACCCCCATATGTTATTTGTATATGATACATCATAGGGTTATGACATTGATTGGCTAGATTTTTTAATTGACTTTAATTTCCTTAAAGTCTGGAATATAAATTATTTTGGGTTAAAAATATGGACTACGGTTTTTCAGTTCATACAATTACCAACCTTTTAAAAATGTAACATATTAAAGAAAGGATTGATTTTGTAGGACCTATGGATTGAAATTTATAGAATATATTTACAGTATCTAATTTAGATCTGGAAATTTGTCCCAGCTTGAAAGTTTTTATAAATCATAAATAATACTTGGTTTGAGCCAGAGAGATAGCTTAGCAACATAAGGGCCTGTCTGGCAACTACAAGGTCCTGAGTTCAATTCTCCATACCAAAAAATATATAATAATTGTAGTAATAATAATAATACTTGGTTTATTATGTTTTTTCTATATATGTTGGGCAAAGTTTAGGATATTAAAACTGAGAATTTCACAACATTTAAAGTAGTATCTCAGATGTTTTACAGTTCTCCAGGGTATTTTATCAAAATTTTAAAAATTCTATCACCATCTCAGCTGGGGCCCAATAGAACTCTTAATCTCCCAATTTTTAAGAAACATTTGTGTTTGGGTTTATTGCAGTTAACTTCAAGTAAATTTCCTGTGATTAAACCCAAAATATTATACAACCTAGTATTTTTTAGATTATGCACTGTAACCATTTTTGAATCATGAATTTACTTTTTGTGGGTTACACTCAGTTTCTGTGTGTGTTCAAACATAGGGCCTTATGTATTCTAGGCAAGTCCTCTCCCAATAGGATATACCCCAAGCTTGCTATTCAGCATATTTTAAATGAAATAGGATTAAGTAAAATAGAAAGTATGATCCCCAGTTCTGCATGCCGTGCCTGCCCCAGAACTGGACATGGTGGTACAAGCCTGTAATCCCAGCACTAGGAAGGTTGAAACTAGAGGATCACTACAAATCCGAATTGTATGGAGACCCTGTATCTAAATACATACATACATAAATATTGTTTCAGGAAATTATTATTTTAGGAAACTTGTTGGATGTGTATATAAATACATATATGCACAGACATGGCTGTATTATAATTTAAAGTATATTTCTTTCTATTGTTCATAGTTAAATGAGAAGAAAACCATTGGCCTGTGCTATATTTTAAGGGCTATACTTTGGTTTTAATATTCATATTTGCTTTTTTGTGTGCTTGGATTTGAAACTCACTACCTTCTAACTGAGCTACACAGTTCTACATTCACCCCCTTTTTGTTTTTGTTTTCTGGGTAGGGTTTTTTTTTGTTTCTGTTAGATAAGATCTCTAACTTGCCCTGGCTAGGCTCAGACTTGGGACCCTCCTGCCACAGCTTCTCACAATATTGGATACAAATGTATACCATGGTCTCTGGCTATATTTTCTTAATAGATCATTTAAAAGGTACATAACTGAAGTGAAAAGAAATTATACTGTTGAAAAATATGATCCAGTGATTCTACCAAGTAAAACTATTTTATCATTATAGAATACAGGCAGGGTCCAGTTCTATAAAAGGAGCTCCTTCAGAAGCTGAAAGCTTTACTACCTTGAGCTGTGAACCTGATGTACCTAATCCACCAAGGATAGCCAATCGGACCAAAAATTCACTCACTTTGCAATGGAAGGTAAGAATACTTTATAGAGTATTTCTAACTTGACATTTCTTCCTTTTTCCCCCCTTATGGTATTAAATATCAGTTAATTTGGAGAACAAAAGAGCTTTAAGTTTAGCTAACTTGCTCTACATATATGAAATAAATATTTGTTTTGTTTATCCCTTTAGAAAACTTACTTATTTTTCTAAATATAGCAAACAAAGATTAATTCATATTTACCAGTTGTTACTGTGTTACACATGTTGAGATTAAGATCCTAACAATGTTTCTCAATTTACTGCTATTTTTTATATTTTATAGTTATGCCTTTATATTCTGAATTTTGTCCTAAAATCAGAATCATAATAGGTAGAGTCAGTTTTTAAAATGTCAATATGATGCCTTAAAAAGAATAAAATTCTAGATTATATAGATAGAATAATATGTCTGGCTAAGCTATACATGAAGACATAGTGAAGTGAACAGACATCATACATAGAAGTAGTCGTTCAAATATAGGCAGCATTGTAATTAATGACATGATTTTTCTGAGTTAGTGTACAGGTCTTGGTGAATTTTTGACCCAAATTAAATGCAAGCATTTTGGGGGAATTCAATGTTTGTTCAAACCATACACAAAATACTTACAACAGTTAGATTACAGACTCTGATGATCACAAAGTTGTTTTACCTATGCAGATACCAGTAGGACATCAAAGGTCCTAGAGGAATGAAACAGTTCCTTGTGCTGATTATTCCATACTCTAGGACTGTAACATCCTTGGGCTCCATTCCTTAACTTTCAACCTTTCTTCCCTCTGCATTATTTTGATGAAATCAGAAACATCCCTCATAAAATTTCAAAATGTCCCCTAATTATCTACTCTTACCTCAAGAATGAAAGTCAAGGCTTCTTTTCCTTCTGAAACATTTAAAGGTAATTAACTTTCAAATTTGAAACTTCTACCTTTTAACAGCACAAAAACCCTATACAAGCTAAACATCGAGCTCTTCATGTTGACCACACAGATTGCACAGACAGGGACCTTCTGCAGATCACCCTATAAAACACACAATAATTAGAGCAATTGAAAAAAAAAATGTATTGGACATAATATATACCTCAATTTTTGAGAGTATTAAACAGATCATTGTTAGGTTTGGGTAAGTAGGACTCACACATAATAAGCATAATACCTGTAGTTTTCATTTAATTTCAAATATAACAAATCTTGTTTAGTGACTTGAAGATGCAGTTTTTTGACTCTGCTACTTTACCTAACTTAAAAGCATTCCAGGTCGAGTTAGCATAGAAAAAAACAATGGCATGAGTTGGCATTTGAGGTACCAGTTGGGAGAAGTATTATTATCCACTCACATTTTTTTAGAAATGCTGGACAATACTGATGATAAAAAGCTAATGTTTATCTTTCACTCTGTTACTGCCAGGCATCAAGCTGACCTACTCAGCCCCTGGAATGCTGTTCAATAGTAATATTGGCTATGGAGTTACACATACCAAATTCAGTTATGCCTCCCCTTTAATTATTGCAATTTAATAGTATAACATAGAGTTAATACAATGATTAAGTGAGATAAGGTAAAACACTATAAACATAATAATTTTCTCTCTAACTTGGAAAAAACTGGAAAATCAGTCTCAGCTTGTTCAGAGTAGACATTTTCATGGCATCTCCAAAAATGGTTTTAAAAAGAAAAACTAAATGTGAAAATTTAGCAACTAAAATAGAGCAATATGGAGTCATTAACTCTTAGGAAATATATTTTTACACTATTTACTTTTTGCCTTTACTTGTGATCTCTAATTTTAGAGTCTCTTGCTTTGCTATAAAAAAGTTAGAACTTCCAAAGACTTTGTTCTTTGCCACATTCTCATTATATTCACTTTTAATTGCCACTGGTGTTCGAATCAACATGTCGCTAATTTAACCATATATCTAGATTTATAGAGATTGTTTGCTTGTTTTTTGAAACAGGGTCTCACTATGTAGTGAAGCTGGGCCTAAATTCACAAGGTAGCCCAAGATAGCCTCAGACTTGAAATGATCCTTTTTCCTTAGCCTCTCAAGTGCTGGAATTATAGGCATGTGCCACCACGCCCAGCATATATAATTTTTTTAAGCACAAGATCGGTGTTAGTATTCAACAAATAATTTAGACCTCTCCATGTTATAAAATACTCTTTGGTAAAAGCTTTATTATCTTTGGTTGCTGTTTAAATCATAATATTATCTAAAAACCAAATAGACACCTGAAGATTTATAGAAGCTCTCTACAGAATCATTTCAAAAGCTCAATTTGTTTTAATTTTGACAAGACATATCTGAGTCAGTTGTCTCCAACTGTGAAGTTGTAAGACCAGCTGTGATCATATGATCAATAAATAAGAAATTGATAAGAAAATTCAATTCAACATAAGGTTGATACTTTTTAAGAGTAATTTAATACTATAATAAAATGGCAAGGAAAACTTCAAATTTTCTCTCTCAAAAATGAATTGCTCAGTGGCACAGCACTTAGCAGGCAAGTTTGAGATCCTTCGTTCAATTCCAAAATACCAAAAATTCCAAGTACCCCCCCAAAAAAGCATATGACTCATTAGTTTTAGGTGATTAATACATTAGGTCTAGAAGGGATCCAGGATTGTGCTCTCTTGAAGTTTCTTTCAGCACCCTATAGTAGTTCATTATTTAACAAAATTCCATTTAGATTATGAGTTTTAATTTCATTAAATGTTTTTTTCAGTCCTAGGGATCAGACAGGGTGAGTGTGAGAACTCTACTATTTTTACTGCATTCCCTATCCTTTTTAATGTTTCTTTTGAAACAAGGTCGTGTTAAGTTGCCCAGGCAGAGCTCAAACTTACAGTCCTTCTGCCTTTATTAAATTTTTAATGACAGAATAAATTGTAACAAATTTTAAATTGATGAAGCATGATCACTCAATGTTCAGGAAATGTTTAGTAGCCTCTATCTTTGTTTTGCTGTAACTGTTTTTCCAGGACTAAGTCATAGAGAACATCTACACCATAAACTAGATCATTAAAATACCATTTATGAAAATGCTAGATTGAATTCATTTTGTTTCTTTCTTGGTGTTTATTTTAGGCACCTAGTGACAATGGTTCTAAAATTCAAAGCTTCATTTTAGAATGGGATGAGGTAAGTAAATTTAATCTTTTCAAATGTTTAAAAAATGATATGATCATCTTCAGATAGAAATAACATTTTTGTTTCTCTTTAAGAAGCAGTATGTATTTTTATATGGTGCATGAGTAGACTGGTAATATTCTTAAAAACTAATACAGACTGCCATTTTGTTTTTCCACATCAATTTTAATGGCAAGAGTATTTATTTCTTAAAGCTGATGTAACAAATTAGTAAAACTAGTGACTTAAAACAACTTACCTCTGTTACAATTCTAGAGGCAAGAAATCTGAAATGAACTTTGTGGGACAAAAATCAAAGTGCCATCATGGTAGTGTTCCTCCGGGGGTTAATGAGTAACTTTTTCTCTTTGGTATCTTCATTACTTAGTTCATGACTAAGTAATGTGTTATGTTGCCTTTTCTCCCCTTGCTTCTGTTGTTGGATCACTTCCCTCTTCTGCCTTCAAGTGCATGATATCTGGGCCAGTGAGCAAAATTTCATAATTTAGAGATAATACAATTTCCTGCTTAGACCACTAAGTAGACTCAAGTGACTAGCCAGTAAGTCCAATAAGAGTTCAGTAAAACAACCAGATATGGACTAAAGGTTTTCTTGAAAGGTACCTTTACCACCTTTTTCTACCAATACAATAAAGAAAAATGAGGAAGGGGATAGAAATGGAACAAGTTATCCATTTTATTTAGCATCTAAGGTTTCTAAAACTTTTTTTAATTATATTAAGCCATCTAACTTTTTCTCTCCCTTCTTATGGCCTGTAATTGGCTGTTCTGTGTGCTAGAAGTTTTTCAGAATTAATTTAGTCAGTAGCAGCTCCAAATTTTTATTTTAAATATACTTAGCATTTTTAGTTGGTTATTTTGGGATTGGTAGGGGTCTTTTCTTAAAGTTTTGCCTACTTTTTCATAGATTGAGAGAAAATTGGAAGTTTATTTACATTAGCGCTCCTATTCTTGCTACCAACAAAAATTGTAAGATCCATACCTGGAAATAGTTTCTACTGCTACATCCAGACACTTAGCATTGGCTAAAACACTATACTTAATTCAAGAAGCTATATAAAATCCTTATTTTCTGCCTATTTTATTTTGCACTTTATGTACAATATTATAAGTTGTGTAGTATCTCAGATTTCCCTTGATACCTATGATTTATAGTTAACAGAGATGATTTTTTAATGCATACTAGCACATAAGTGACTACCCAAAAAGAAATTGATGTGGATTTATGTTTTTATAGTATTATATTTGATGTATAATAATTAGCTATTATTTTTAGGGAAAAGGAAATGGAGAATTCTGTCAGTGTTACATGGGCTCACAGAAGCAATTTAAAGTTACTAAACTGTCACCAGCAATGGGTTGTAAATTTAGACTGTCAGCCAAAAATGAGTATGGTACAAGGTAAGATACATTCTGTAAAATAATATAAGTTTTAGCCTATCTTGTTAAATTTGTATGTATGAACATTTAGGCCAAAGTACCAACTAATAATTCTGCTTCCTTTAGAGGTATAGTTAAATTATCACTCAAAAGAAAAAGACCTCACTCACATTAAGAGCATAGGAAAAATGAAATGTCAGCAATTTTCCTGATTTCAAATATAAATTAAACCTGTTCATGTGATCAAAAAGCTTTTCTATTAATCTTTAGGATATATGTTTTCATTGTTTAAAGTTGCAAACATATACTAATTAAAAAATGTTAGGTCTGAGAAGGCCACCACGTGAAGAAAGACTCTTGTCCTCTCATGTAAAAGCAAGTGGAAAAAATACATTTAAAAACGAGGTATAAAAAGTAAGGCCATATTAATATGCTGAGCTGTAAAAGGCTCAAGTCAACAATTTCTGACATTGCCAGTCCCGTAGATAACCCACTACTATTATGTACTACGAGACTATATTGGATTAATTTGTTGAATTCACATACCTACAATATTTAAATGGCACTGGAATACCCATCTATGACAAAACTAAACAAAAAATGGGGATAAATGAAGGACCATTTTGTAGTAAAATATATATGTATATACAAAATAGTTAGAATAGATATACAGCTACTTTCTCTGAATTCATTGAGAAGAAAGATTTGTACTAATAGTGTTTGGACAGGATATCATGTCTGCATGTTGTACTATGAATAACTACTACTAAGACAACAATATGAATGTATTAATTATTGTAACTGTCCTACTAACCTGTTTTGAAACTGTCTCATTGCTGTTTCTCAATAAAATTAATTTTAAAAAAAATAAATTTAAAGAAAATTTTTTATTTCTGGTGAATTACAAGAACCTCTACAAGACCTTACTTAGATAAAAAGGCACATTGAAATTATTTTTATTTTGAAGATATGCCTCACCTTTATTGGTGTGATAGGCATAATTATGCAAATGAGAATTTATAGTTTCTCTTTCAAGTGCATGGCATTATATGAAAGTGTTTAAATGGAGCAACATATATGCCAATAGAAAGGCATTACGATGTTCTTACTTTCCCTACAAATATTTTGTGTATTTCTTCATTTGATTACATGAACATGCAGATATAAGGCTTCAAAATCTGAACCAAACTACATTTTTCAAAAGATGCTGATTTATTTTTTGTATCTTATTATCTCCAAGACATTATCAAATCCAAAATATATTGCTTGGAATATAATTCACTATCAAGATTGTTTATGTTCTAAAGCTAGGGATATAGCTCAGTAGCAGAATACTTACCTCACTTGCTCAATGCTCTACATTTGAATCCTGCAGTACTGTAATAAACAAGTACTTTATTTTCAAAATTCATCATGAGTTAAAAAATATATTTAGCTATAAAAATAATTCTTTTCACTCCTGCTTAAAAACCTATTTGTTTCAACAGTGGGTTTAGTGAAGAAGTCTTATATTACACATCAGGCTGTGCCCCTTCTGTGCCAGCAAGTCCTGTATTAGCTAAGGCTGGAGTTACATGGTTATCCTTACAGTGGAGTAAACCCTCAGGAACACCATCAGATGAAGGAATTTCTTACATTTTAGAGATGGAAGAAGAAACTTCAGTAAGTGTGAATATGGATTTTAAATAGTCTTTAAAACTATTTCAGTGTACATTATTATTGCTACCAAGGGCCTTCAACCTTGGTTTGTTATTACAGTATTTGGAAAGGATTGGGAATGAAAATTCAGTCTTGTTTTCTTGATGTATAAAAAGAGGTGATTTAGTTAGGGGGTTTTTGTTCTTGTTTTTGTTTTTTTGGTGAATGTACATGTCTGTACCTGAGAACACACAGACTACATTTTAAATATATCTACTTTGGGCCAAGGGATACAGCTCAGTCATAGAGCACTTGGGTACTGTTTGCAAAGCCCCACACAATGTATATATTATAGTATTTATATTATAGTACATATAGACCTTCTCCAACTTTGTTTATTCATTGCTTCCCAGAGTGTCACAGAAGATTTTAAGGTTTACATGAATCTGTACCTTAGTCTAAATCTGGTTACCTGTAACTCATCTCCTGTGAACTAAAACCTAGTCTTCCCAGAGTTAAGAGTGTCTTTTGTCAACTGTATCAATTCCATCCTTAGTTCTGTAGATTTTTAAGAGCTCGTATAAAACAATATAGGTCATACATAATGATTTCCTACTCCTAGATACTCCGGAAGAATGTAAAAACACAGATTGATACAAAAACTTGTACACTGGGACTGGGTTTTAGCTCAATATGAGTGCTTACCTAGCATGCATAGGCCTTGGGTATCCACAGAAGTGCAGAATACACACACACACACACACACACATATTCATAGCAGTCTTGTTCATAACAGCAAAACAAAAATAGAAGCAGAGCTAGGGATACAGTGGTTCACACCTATACTCCTACCTAATTAGAGGATGAGGAAGAGGTTTTCTTGAGCCCAGAAGTTAAGAGGTCAGCCTGGGCAGAGAAAGCCAGAGAAAGGTGGGACACGGTTTTCATGTCTATAAGTAGATGAACGATTTGAATGAAATTTGGTATGCCCACTAAAATGGAACATCATTAATCCATTAAAAGGAATGGAGTGCTGACAAGTACCACAACATGAATGAATTTGGAAAATATCTTCAGTAAAAGAAGCTAGTCACAAAAGACCACATACATGTTCTGTGATTCCACTTACATGAATACTGACATACCCATAAACAAGAAAGTATATTAGTGGGTAAGCGGATGGGGTAAATACCGATAACCAGAAAAGGCAACCTTTATTCTACAAGTAAGAGTTAGTTAATAATTACATGATCTTGTGAATGTACTATAAACCTTTTGAATTATGTACTTTAAAATGTTGGATTTTGTGATAAGTGAATTATATCTCAATTTTCTAGAATTCTCAGCATAATAACATTGAGAAAGTAGTAAAGCCTTATCTTTGGGACTTTAAAGTGGCATTTTTAAATCTAAGCAAGATTCTTACGTGTCAAGACAACCAGCCATCTATTTATTCACTTAACCACCACTATACCTTCAAGACAAAAATTATACTAAATAGATTAGGTATTGCAGTGTGAAATTGTTTCTAGTTGTGAAGATATCTCAGAAGTTGCCACTGGCTGCTACTTTTCCCTCAACACAAACGTCTTTTCTTGGCTACCAAAATAATCTTTATCCTTCTACAAAAACTCAGTAGCATTTCTAAATCCATCCACTCAAGAAAGAAGCATCAGGTTGAGGGTTGCACTCAACAAAGAATTATATCACACATATAATAAGAGATGTAGAAGAACCTGAGTCATTATTTCCCATTCTTCTGTTAGACATCTAATGAAGGTTTTGTTTTCCCTTCAAGGGATATGGTTTTAAGCCTAAATATGATGGAGAAGATCTTGCTTATACAGTGAAAAACCTTAGACGTAGTACAAAATATAAATTTAAGGTAAGCTTTGAAAATCCCTAAAAGATTGATTTGTTTTTATTGTTCTGTTTTAAACCCAGTATATACTTCATTGCTTGGATTTTAAATCTTAACTGTTAATTTGATTTAGCAACTTTTTTTTTTTTACTTTTCTGTGATACAGTAATGCTTCTCAAACTTGATGTATGTAAATTGAAAAAAATTTAATAGGGGACTCAAATTTACGTGTGAACAAATATCTTTTAAAATATGGATATTATTAGATTATACTGAGAATATGTTGCTTTATCACTCTTTCTTACTTGAGGCAGTAGTAGGCTTTGAAAATTCTTCCGTGGAGACTTGAAATTTATCTTCCCTACCATCGCATCTTTGTAGGATAAATTTTGATTCTTTGCTTTGGTCAGTATATATATATTGTTATTTTCTTGATGTACAGTGCTTTGGTTACTTAATACACCAGTTAGCCAACTTTTTATTTGTTAATATTAGTCAATAAATTCAACATTTAAATTTTCTACAAGTTAATCAGATCACTTCAAATAAATTAGTCACTATAAATTGTTTTCATTATTAAAAACCAAAAAGATACATTTAGTACTCTTTCAGAACCTTAGAAAAGCTAATAATAGGACATTTGATTATACAGTACATAATATTTGCTATTCATATGTAAATTATAATAGCTTCATTTTTGAAACTTTGATGATCAGGTTATTTCTTTGGTTTCCAGATGTAGTTTTTGTAGTCATAAAATATCTAGAAAGTACCTACTTTCAGTCTAATTTGTTTGTATGGTGATGTTAGATTGTATTTTTGATTTAGTAATGATTGTTATACCAATAGGTCTTCTAAGGAAGAAGTTTCTAATGTCTTCATAATTTGGTAAAATTCTTAGAATCCTACCATGTAATACCAAGATTTATTGCCATTACACACACATGCAAACACATATACACACATGCACAACACAAACATATTTAGTTCTTTATTTGACCTGTATAAGCAAATCGAGTTTATATTTGAAACTGTTCGCTATGGCTGTCTCTCAAACACTTAAAAGTCAGACTCTGAAGAGACAGATGACCCTCCAAAATAACCACTCCTAGGTAACAGGGTAGGAATGGGAAAACACATCCATAGGCTTTCTCTTTACACATCAGTGCATCATTGGAAGGTATTACAGTGTGTACAGGCTTATTAAACAGATTAAGCTGAGAGCCAATGGTTCTCAAAGAAGTTACCAGACCATTCTATCACCGTCATCTAGGAAGTTGTTAAAAATGTAAATTCTGTAGTCCTATCATCACTTACTAAATGAGAAATTCCAGTTAATTTAGTGCTAGCTAGAACTTGAGATCAACTGATCTACAAGACGGTAAAAAAAATTACAGGTAGTAAAAAAATGGCACTTATAGTTGTAGAAGCTGAGCCATTTCACTGCATTTTAGATCTGTTGTGAGTTGATGACCCCTCAGGAGGTTTGAATCATTAAGTCTCATTACCATACCTGTCTTTTTTAGCTTGTCCTTGAAAAATCTTCTTTTAAGCAGTCCTATCAAAGTAAAATCTTAGATATAATTATAGCACTATGCAGGCATAGCATGTTGATCTTCTTAAGAAATGAAGAGCTAAAGCAGGAGGAATGATGAAGCCTGAACCATATATTGAGACTGCCTTAGAAAACAAAGTAAAAACAAAAAATTATGCTGATTTAATACAGATTAAAGTGATGGAAATTGTTAGTAACCATTTTTAAAAAGAATATGATCAAATTTCTCATATTTACTAAATGCTTAGTAAGGGCATCCCTGGATAGTTAAAAATACTGAAATTTTATGGATTTCATAATAAGGATAATCCCCAGATAGTTAAAATACTGAAACAAAGAGCTGACCAAATTGGCAGGCATGGGGACAGGGGTTTGATCACTAGCACAACACACTGTGCCAGCCCTACCCATAGGGCGTGCTAAGAAAGAGATTGAGACTAGGTGTGGTGGCATGCCCCTATAATCCCAGCACTTGGGAGGCTGAAAACAGGAAGATCACTGTGAGTTTTATCTGTGTAGTGAGACCCCCTAGACCCTGTACTAAATAAATACATTTTTTTTTAATTGCTGAAACAAAATTAGGATAAGGAAAATTTCTTAGGACAGCAGAATGAAAATTAAATTTTAAAATATAACAAAGCAATTAGGATTCTTAAAATCATTTATAATTAGAAGTAATAAACAACTCTAATTCCACTGGAGATGGAACCAGGACCTGGTATCCATATTTGTTTTAAAAATGTAAAGGGCACCAGGCTGGTGGCCATTCCTTCTCTTAACTTCGTAAGATGATGCTTTGTTTCATGGACTTCTTATCTTTTTACTTTTTAGTACATGTTTATAATACATAATGTTTGTATTCCTTATGAGGAGTTGAAATATGTATATAACATGTCCTTCCGCCTTCCTCTATCTCTTGATCTCCTTTCCATTTGAGAAAGATATACACCCCTTCTTTGTATGTCCTTTATATATATGTATAATTTGGAAATCTGAGTCTAGTAATTTTCTTAACATTCTATGTGATATTATCGTAAACTTCAATATCTTTGATAGTATAGTCACATTCTCGTCATCTTACCTATGGTCATTTTATGAGCTATCCTCTGCTCTACCTGAAGTGTGCCCCAGCTAGGTCTTTAGCTCATCTTGGTGTATCCTCTTGTCTCTTAGGTATACCATCTCAGCATTGTGTTGCTGTGATTTCTGTCCTGAGGAATATTCTATCTCCAAACATATTTTGTCCATAATTTCTTTCTTCCAACACTTCTCTTAACTTCTATTACTACTTGTGTTCTACACCAACATTAATTTTTCTGAACAGCAGCTTTCCCTCAATGAAACAATTTTAGTTTGAAATAAAGATTCTTCATATTCTTAGTTTTTTAACTTAACTGCTTTCACTTCTTACTTCAATCAGTTACCTCATCAGATTGAAAAAATTACTAATCCTTCCCTGAGCCGAACTCACTGTTCACACTTCACTTCTGCACTTATGCTCAGAAGTTTCTGTCCTCTTTCATACCCATGCTTTCTCTTGAACAGTTGTTTTCCCAAGAACATTACACATCACTTCTTTTTGTCTTTGTAAAGCCTTCCTAAGTAATTTCAGACTTTGGTAATCTTTCTTCTTTTAATAGCCTATTGCCTGTCTTTTACATAAAGATTCTAAATTCATTAGTTGAAGCAGTACTTTCTTAACCATGGGTTCAGGGCCTACCACTGCCAAAGGGAAAAAGAAAAACAGTATACAAATGTTCATACAGCATTATTCATAATAGCCAAAAAGTAAAAATAAAGCTAAGTATAGTGGTTCACAGCTATAGTCCAAGCTTGCTTGGGAGGCTGAGGCAGGAAGATCCCTTGAGTTCAGAAGTTTGAGCCCAGCTGTACAACATAACAAAGCTTCATTTGAAAAAGGAAAAAAAAAACGGTCCTAAACTCCTTGAAGGTAACGATTGTGTCATACCTAAAGTTCTTAGAATAGTACTTCTAATGATCTGATTATTTTTAAAATTAAGGAGAAAAACATTATCTTTATCACTTTATGCCTTTATCTTCAGCACTAATTGAAGAAGATACTTGAAGTAAAAGGGAATAATACTAAAATATATACAACTTTAAAACTATTACTAGATGGATTTTTATAGCTTTTAGAAAGACTTGGTACATTGAATTCTCCTGTAATAATAAAGTAAGTAGATGCTCTGTGCAACATTGATAAGTGCTTCAAACTGCTTTGTGATCTCATTTGTAAAGCAGTAAAATGAGAAAATCTATTTTGAAAATCCATCTTGAATATGTAAGAAGACTGAAGAAGCATAAACAAAGTTGAACAACTGGACTAAATTTTACCATGTTCTCCTGCATTACATGAGTTATTTAGGATTGTGGTAGATTCACTGAATAAATCCTCTTCCAAAATGTCATGTACCATAAAAGATTCTTGTCTGTAATGAAGGACAAACACAAGTATAATTAAATTCCAAAATCAAACATAAGGGCCAGGGAGATGGCTCAGTAGAATAAGCACTTCCCTGGCAAGTGCAAGGGGCTGAGTTCAGTCCCCATTCCAACAAAACAGTAAAATATAATTGACACCTAGATGTGTGACTCATTCCTGTTGTTACATAATAAGCTTACCCCATAGCTTGAAAACATTGGGTTATTTATTATCTCACAGTTTCTGCAGGTCAAGGGTTCAGGAACAGTTTTTAGCTGACTGGTTCTAGGATAGGGTCCCCATAAATGGCATTCAAGTTGTCAGCTGTGTCTGCAGTCATCTAGAGGCTCCAGCTGTGCCTCAACACATGTGGCTCTCAGTGGTCCCCAGATGAGGGAGTTTAGAAAATAATAACAAGAAACAACAGCTTCTTTATCTGATAGGAAAAAAGGACTGAACAACACAATAAGGAAGTTTATACTTTTGCCAAGTTAGTATCATGAGACACAAGGTTGCCTGGTAACTGTAACTGAAATTGTCTAGGCAGATGTTTTTCTTAAAGAGTAAGGTAGCTTGCCTGCTTTAGGCAATGTGGCCTTGTCTTGTTCCCACATGTATGACTAATTTTCATCTTCAGCCATTCCCAACACAACTGATCCTAAAGATCTGCTTCAAAATTCAATCACATGGACTGCAGATATAACTCAATGGCACATGAGCCTGCTGGCAAGCACAAGGTCCTGAATTCAGTTCCTAGTACCAAAATAAACAAAGATTTCCAGTACCAAAACAAACCAGATTCATTCACATGGTTATTGCTAGGACCTCTCATGTCGTCACCTCAGCCTTCTAACATAGGCAAGTTATATATACTGTCATCTATTACATTGTTTGAGGAAATCATTGGTACAAGTTGTACACAAGGGAAAGGAAATTAAGCTTCACCTTGTGTATAGAAATTGTGAATGTCTTTGTAAAGCCCCAAAATTAGGTAAAGCAAACCTGAAACCCCTCAAGCATCATCAGACTGTAGTTTTTAAAGACGATTGTCAGAGTTTCAGAATGTTAGATTTTAACACTTGTATTCCAGGACTGATTCTGGGTTGGAAGTATACTTCATATTTGTTTTATATGCCAACTCCCAATTACAGACAAGCAACTCTCAAAGAAACAAACAGCACATTTAGAAAATATTTAATCATTTGGCTGAACCTGTTTTTCTCTCATGCTTTCTTCATTAAGCCAATATCATTAGGTGTCAAACATACTGTCTTTGTGTTACCACAGGTTATTGCTTACAACTCAGAAGGTAAAAGTAATCCAAGTGAAGTAGTAGAATTTACTACCTGCCCAGATAAACCAGGAGTACCTGTAAAGCCTTCGGTTAAAGGAAAAATACATTCACACAGTTTTAAAATAACTTGGGGTAAGATACTATGTATATTTATACATTAGTATTGTATTTGATTAAAGTAGTTCATATGTGAAAATCCTTTTTAAGACATATAAATGTAATCAAGATACGCTGGGCTTGTGCTATGGTCACCTTTGGCTAGATATTTACTGTATCTATATTTAGAAGAGGGGGAAAAACATGAAACTACTGCTGTAAAGTTCAAGCTATTGGCTGGTGAGATAGCTCAGCAGATTAAGCTCCTGCTTTGGTAAGCTCAGGGACCAGGGTTAAATTGCTGGTCCAGCATGCCTCACAAGCCCCGCCCCCACAGTGCACTGAGCTAGCCACTGAGTTTGGGCATAGTGGTGAATGCCTGTAATCCCAGGCTGAAAACAGGAGGATCACTACGAGTCTGAGCTGCCTAGTGAGATCCTGTACCAAATACATAAAAAAGAAAAAAAATTCAAGTTCTTATATTATGAATGTAAAATATCCTGTTATAAGATTACCATGGTTTTCAGCCATACTTAGACAAAAGTTCATGTGAATATTTTTCAGCATTGTTGGACCAGCCTACTGAAAACCAAATTCAGAAAAGGGTGTGCATGTAGAAGAAAGTAACACGAATAATTTGTACAACTTTTCAGTTTTGTGTTTTCTTACAGAAAGTCTTATCATGAATTCAATAATTCTAGTTAATCCACCAAGTGAATATAATTTTGGTTTTGGTTTTGTTTTTTGTTTGTTTTTTTTTTTTTCTTAAGGTATACAGCATTATCTTATTTTGGTGTCAATTTTCCCAGAAAAGTGTTGATTGTGGATAATAACATTTTTCTGCCAGGTGTGGTAGCACTCACCAGTAATCCCAACACTCAGCAGGCTAAAGTAAAAGGATTGTCCTAAGTTCAAGACCAGCCTGAACTGCATAGCAAGACTCAAAAACAGAAATTTATAGAATTTGTTTACTCCTAAGTAAATCTGTTAGTGCCATAAGAAATGTGAGGATCTTTTTTGTGGAAAGCTATATGCCTGTAAATAGTGAGCTCAGATTTGATACAAAACTGCACATCTGCTATAAGATACTAAGCAGGGACCACACTGTATAAAATGTAAGAAAACTGAACTTGCAGCAGAGTTTTCTGGTTTATCCTTGCTCTCCAGAGAAATGAAAATCAGTTATTCATTTACAACGAACATTTATTGAGCAACTGCTTGTTTAGTAGATAACGGTAAAGCAAAGATCATACAGTCTTTGAAACTTGATTCCTGCCTAAACAATTCAGATCAATAAAAAGACTTTGTAATAATTATAAAATATCCACAAATACTCGACCACCTTAGAATCTAAAATGACTGGAATTTTGTTCAGTCATTAAAAATTGGCATAAAGAGTCCAAAATACATGGAGAAATGCAATAAATTAAACCAGCATTGACACAGCATAGGTACAGATATTAGAAATAAAATAGTGCAGATGATTCTTTTTTTCTTTTTAAAAAGTTTTAGTTTGGTGTTCTGCTTATTAGTTTTTTCCCTTTTCACTATGCCTCATATCATTTTCATTTCTTTGAGTAGATCCACCAAAAGACAATGGAGGGGCACCCATCAATAAGTATGTAGTGGAGATGGCAGAGGGATCTAATGGTAAGAGTAACCATTTGACAGATTGCTTTTAGTTCACTCTTATTATTTCAGTATATTCTTCATGATTTTACATCTTTTCTTTCCTATTTTCATTTGTTAACCACAAAAGATACTCACTTGACTATGGACTATCCTTTATTTTTTGTTTGCAGCAGTTAAGATTTTGCCTGTTACAGCCTCCAAAAATATAGGGAATATATGTCATACTGCTGTATGCTTACCTATATTTACATTTTTTTTTCTTCATTTGTTTACATTGCTCAGACCCAGATGCCCAGGCTAAGTTGTTCTATAACTGTAAAGCCTCCTAAAGTTTAGTTTATTCAGTTAGATTTAAACCTAACAGATGTAACAGAGAAAAATTTAACTCATTTCCTATTCATTTTAGTAAGAAGATAACAAGTGAACTTAATGCTTGTATATCACATTTAATGAATTTTTTATTTCTATGAAATGACATTTCCTGGAAAAAATAAGAATTGATTTAATTAAAACTGAACTTCCTATGATAATGGCTGTCTGCACTCTGTTATTATAGTGTTATTACTGGACCAATAAACACATTTAAAATGCTTAATTAAAAGCAAATTATCAATGTAAGCCAAAGTCTTTATGCAGTTACAAAGATATTTAACTCCAACAAACCCATGCAAATTTGTTTAAGAAGCCACACATAAAGAAAATTAGATCATTTCCAGGAAACATGTAACAAGCTAAAATTTTTGACAAATTATATAAACAAATTAGTGAAGCTAAGATACCTGCCACATCCATGATTCCAAAGCATTAAACATTACCTTACAAGTGATTAAACACAATTCTTCACCTTACAGGAAATAAATGGGATATGATATACAGTGGTGCTACTAGGGAACATCTTTGTGATCGACTGAATCCGGGCTGTTTCTATCGTTTACGAGTTTACTGCATCAGTGATGGAGGACAGAGTGCGGTAATATTTATTTATAGACGATGAAGTTGTTGTTGTTGTAAAAGTTTGGCCAGGTTGGGCAGGATCTCCAAATGTCACCTTTAGTACTGAAATATATCTACAAATGAGGAAAAGTACTTCCTGCAACTTGAGTGGATAAACTTTATAGTTGCCAGAATATTCTAATATTAAACTTTGCTCATAATATTCTGTGACTATCTCTTCTCTTTTTTTTTTTTTTAAAAAAAAAAAGCAGATACACACACATACACAAATACAAAACTAGTAGAGGAAAGTTTATAAAGAAAAGTTTTAGAATGCTGCTTAATAACCATACCAGCATGCAAGTCAGAAACGGAGGGTCAGGGACACATCTCAGTGGCATAAGCACCTGACTGGCAAGTGCAAGGTCCTGAGTTCAATAGCCAGTACCACAAAAAAAGAAAAACAAGTCAAACAGAAATAAAATATTTACGATACTGATTTACTGTTCCATAAGTTATGTGTCAAGAGAAACAATGAAACATCATTTGCTATTTAAATACAGATTGTTTACTTATTTCTGAAAAATTGACCTTTATTTTACTTTATTTTATTATTAGAGAGGTATATGACCAAAAATGGATTTAAATGTATTATTCATTGAATGAACACATACACATTTACAGTGATTTGGCGAACTATGTTTTTTAATAGGAGTGATTATTGTGGTTATTTTTTGCTGAATTTAACCAGGGATAGATGGCTTCACACAATGAAAATACTTTTTTTTTTTAAATATTATAAGCATTTAGTTGAAATTGCCAGTATTTTAAAACTACATGTAAGTCCTGCTAGACCAGTTTATAATTGCAGTTACATCATTTTGTCCAGTAGGAAAAATTGCCCCCAAAATGGAGGTATATATGCCTCAGTAGCCTAGCATATGTGAGTGAAACCATAAGGTTGATCCCAGGACTATAAAAAAGAAAATCTTTCTATATTTGAGAAAAGTACATGCATTCACACAGAATCCTATTCTAATACAGCATAATGGCATTCTTACGTAGGATACCTTTGTGGATAAAATAATGAGCAAGTACTTTATTTGTGGCTACAAATATAAGGCCAGCAAGATAGTGCAGCAGACTAACACCTGCTTTGGCAAGTGCAGGGACCAGGGTTCAATCCCTGGGGCATGCTGAGCTAGTGACTGAGTCCAGGTATGGTGGGACACATCTGTAATTCCAGCTCTAGAGAGGCTGAAAACAGGAGGATCATGAGTTTAAACTGAATAGTGAGAATCTGTACCAAATACATAAATTAAAGAAAAATATATATATTACATATAAACCATAATACAAAATAGGTCAGAAATATGGAACTGAATTTATAAATCTGTTTTTAAGAGCTTATCCTTTAAAATGCAAATAAAATACTTTATATATGTTACATATATCGTATGTATACGGCATAAAAATTAAAAGCTGTAACAAATACCTAAAAGGTATGGAGTTCCTGGAGAAGCCTATCAGATACTACAATTATTTTTAGGTGGAAAGAAAAGAAAGTTTTCTTCTTAATAAACTCACACTGTCTTAACTTTCCTAAAAAATAAAGCTACCTGGCATTTACTGAATGTTAAAACATCCCTTCTCTGGTTCCTGTTAGGCAGAGTTAAAAAAAAAAAAACACTGCCTATTAGGTTGTATTGGGTAGGTTTTTTTAATTATAGAAAGAAAAGATCACTTTCTTTGAATATCATAGATACATATGTCTGTATAAAATTTGTGTTTTAATGACTTAAATTAGATTTTAGTTTTATTCCTTTTGTTATTGGTAATCTCTGTATTCATACTGTTTTCCATTATCAAAGCAATCTGATTTGGTTTGGGACTGTGTTTTTTTGTTGTTGTTCTGGCAGGTCTCTGAATCTTTACTTGTGCAGACTCCAGCTGTGCCTCCTGGCCCATGCCTCCCTCCCAGATTACAGGGTAGACCCAAAGCAAAAGAAATACAGTTACGATGGGGTAATTTCCAAGTATCTCAATAATAAATTACTGTTAACTTAGCATTAAAAGTGTTCATTATCTTTACCTGTGTAAATCTTTTCACTATAGGCCCCCCACTGAGTGATGGTGGATTAGTCATTTCCTGTTACAGCATCGAAATGTCTCCTGCAGAAAAAGATGAATCCAGAGAAGTTTACCAAGGCTCTGAAGTAGAATGTACAGTGAGCAACCTTCTCCCTGGAAAGACTTATAGCTTCAGACTACGTGCAGCTAACAAAACGGGGGTGAGAAGACCATGCTGATGAATGGGAATCACAATGGTGGTTTTTTTTGACACATGTTATGCCCACTGTTTTTACATTTTGCTTTCAACATGTAACTGCAAATTGTATAATTTTTAATAACTGGTAAAATGTCAGTATGTCTTACAATTTGGGAATTTCAGTATTTTCAAAGTTCATTTAGAATTTGTGACTTTAAACTTCCATCAAGCTTAAGCTTAGCTTTCTAGCAGTGTTAATATTTATTTGATCAGTAGCCTAGTCAGTAGCCTGACTGTATGCAGCATTTACTTAAACACTAGGAAGCTAGTTGCGATTCCTGTTCCGGGGGGAAAGCTTACATTGTAAGCATTTCTGGTTTTGTATGGATTATTTTTAAATGAAATAGACAAAAAGGTGATACCTTTAGAGTTAAGAAAAACCTTGCCCATAGCCACACAAACTAGTAAATGATAGAACAAGGCTGTCTACACTTGTCAGGCTTCAAAGCCAAAGTTTGATCTATGACATTTCTCATCTCTCTTCAGTAAGACATTTTCTCTAATGACAAAGCAATAATTTCTTAATCTCAAATGAATAAACTATTCTATAATTAAAGCTTTATAAAATTAAATTGACAAGTGTCATTGCAGATTCTAGAGAACTATACGTAGTTCATATCCTATTTCTAGCTGAGTCTGGGTTTATATCTGTAAGCTTATGTAACATTTGTACAGCAAATACATCATGGGCAGTCCTTTCTTCCTTTCTATGTGAAATCATCATGCTAAGAGCTTTACAATGTAAGTACGTAATGTCATCTTCAGTGCTGATGTCCTAATCTGTATGTTCAAGGTTATTATAAATATGTCAGGACTGCTTCCTGTATATCCAGAGAATATACCATACTCTTTTTTTTTTTTTAACCCTTCTAAAGTTAATCCAGAAATAATTTAGGCCTACCATGTTCATGGCTTTAATTGGTATCCCTTTCTTCATGCCTCACATAATTTTTATTTTACCCTTCAAAAACCATTTCATGAAGGGAATAGGAGGAGAAGTTGTATAGCAAATGAAACTTAAAAATTCACCTCTTCTTCACTTTGAAGATTTTAAATCTTTTTACTTTCTGTGAGTGCATATAGAATTTTAACAAAATTGATCTTGAAAGATAGGAAGATGGACTTAATTATTAGTGAATCTTTTATTTATTACAGAATTCTGTGTAATCAGTGGCCAGTTGTGAAAATGAAAACTCTGATTGTGCTTCTTTTTCTAGTTTGGGCCCTTTTCAGAAAAATGTGATATTACTACAGCCCCTGGGCCACCAGATCAATGTAAGCCCCCTCAAGTGACATGCAGATCTGCAACGTGTGCGCAAGTGAATTGGGAGGTATTCTAATTTCTGCAATTTAAGTTACTTTCTTAAGTGATTGGAATAGTTTAAGTAAAATAAAGATACTGCTCATTTTGCCTTCTGAATTATTACAGAGTTAGCCTTAAGTAAATTCATGCAGTAAATCTGTTTCCACTATGAAGAATTTTAATTAAGATGCAGTGGTATTCCAACTATTTGGACTTTAGATCATAATGTGCTTTATATTTTTATCAAAGGTTTTTTTGTTAATACTAAGATTTTCAGCTACTGGTGAATGCTCAGAAGAAGCATTCATAGAAATTAGTGTAATACTGCTTCTGTTATATTTATCATCTGTAATGTATTTTTTCTGTATAGTCATAATTATGGTATCATTTTTCTTTAAAGTTTAACAAAGAAAATGTCATTGTATGGTTTAATATTTAATGGAATTATTTTGAAGTAATTTGAAAATTTAAGTGGTCTTAAAAATACTCTTTTCTAAAGTGATTCTTAATCATACTTCTTCCAATTCAAAACAATGTTGTATTTTTTACCAGCCTTAAGTTCAAAGCCAATTCAGTTTTGAATATGCTAGCACAAAGAATATTTTTCCCAAATGTTATTCAGTCAGTATCAAGACTGAAAACTTTATCCTTTTCTTAAAGATTCCTTTGAGTAATGGAACTGATGTCACTGAATATCGATTAGAGTGGGGAGGAGTTGAAGGAAGCATGCAGATATGTTATTGTGGGCCTGGCCTCAGTTATGAAGTAAAAGGACTTTCACCAGCAACTACCTATTATTGCCGAGTCCAGGTAACAGAGATCAGTGCACATTCTACCCAAAATTTTATGAGTTCCTTATCATTTCATGGTCATGTCTTTGTTAATTTGGACACTTTGTGAATTACTAGGCTCTGAGTGTTGTGGGTGCAGGTCCGTTCAGTGAAGTAGTAGCCTGTGTGACTCCACCATCAGTTCCTGCCATTGTGACTTGTCTTCAAGAAATAAGTGATGATGATGTAGAAAATCCCCATTATTCACCTTCTACATGCCTTGCAATAAGATGGGAAAAGCCTTGTGACCATGGTTCAGAAATCCTTGGCTATAGCATCGACTATGGTGATAAACAGCCCTTAACAGTTGGAAAGAGTTCAAGCTATATCATAGACAATTTGCAACCAGATACAACATACAGGTACATGCTACAAAAACTATAAAATTTTTACAGACCAGAGAAACACTTAAATTAAATTATCATAAACCATTTTTTTTTTTTTTTTTTTTAATGTGGCACTTAGAATACGAATTCAAGCCTTGAATAGCCTTGGAGCTGGTCCTTTCAGCCATATGATAAAATTAAAAACTAAGCCCCTCCCTCCTGACCCACCTCGTCTGGAATGTGTTGCCTTTAACCACCAGAACCTTAAGTTGAAATGGGGAGAAGGAAGCCCAAAGACACTGTCAACAGATTCTATTCAGTACCACCTTCAGATGGAGGATAAGAATGGAAGGTAGGATTTTTGCTTGCTTTTTTATGTGGTTTTTATATTTTAAGTACATAAAATTTAGCCGGGCGTGGTGGCACAGGCCTGTAATCCCAGCACTTGGGAGGCTGAGGCAGGAGGATTGTTGTGAGTTCGAGACCAGCCTGAGCTACAAAGTGAGCTTAAGGCCAGCCTGAACTGCATAGTGAGACCCTGTCTCAAAAAAGACAAAAAAAAAAAAAAAAAAAAAAAAA